>PVJS01016390.1:0-37552 GCA_004027185.1 Glis glis
CTATTTTTTATACTTTATTTTGAAACCGGGTCTCATGAAGTTGCGGAGGGCCTCACTAAGGAGAGAGAGAGAGACAGAGAGAGAGAGAGAGACAGGGAGAGAGAGAGCGAGATAGCTGAGGCTGGCCGCGAACCTGGATCCTCCGGTCTCCGCCTCCCAAAGTACTGGGATTACAAGCGTGCGCCACCACGCCCGGCTTAAAAATCATCTTTGTTGTCTTACACTGCAAGACAAGAATTTTGGAGCCAGACATGGTGGTGCACACCTGTAATCCCAGTACTTGGGAGGCCAAAACTGGAGGATCATAGGTTGAAGACCAGCCTCAGTAATTTAGTGAGACTCTCAGCATCCTAGCAAGACCCAGTTTCAAAAACAAAATTATTTTTTAAAAAAGCTGGGGGTGTAGCTCGGAGGTAGAATATCCCTGGGTTCAATCCCTAATACCACAAAAAAAAGAAAGAAGAAAGAAAGGAAGGAAGGAAGGAAGGAAGGAAGGAAGGAAGGAAGGACGAACGAACTTTGGTACCTAACCTAGATTCTATATTCTGTTTCACATTAGTTTTTCATCACATTTCTGAGAAATGGGGCTATTGCTAGGATATGTTTCCTGTAGTAAAAGGTTCAGGGAAAATGATTGAAAAAATAATAATAAAGACCAAACTGGTGTCTGTACTCTTCTGAAGAATGCGGAGGAAATCCTCTAAGAACTATACAGTATAATGGAAAACAAATGGACTTGGAACCAAACAAGCCAACGTTTGCCTCATTGCGAGCTGTGTGATCTGGATTAATGACTTCCCCTCTCTGAGCAATGATGCTTAATCTTAAAAGTTAGGATACTATTACCTAAAACGAGGGTTGACAAGCTATAACCACAGGTCAAATCCAGCTCCCTAGTTTGTTCTTTAAAACCCACCCTTTAGATAAGAATAGTGTTTTATATTTTTAAAGGCTGTAAAAAAAAGAGGAAAAAGAATATTCAGCAAAGATCACATGTAACCTGTAAAAACTAAAATCTAGCTGGGCATGGTGGTACACACTTGTGATCCCAGTACTTGAGAAGCTGAGGCAGGAGGATCACAGATTCGTGGCCAGCCTCAGCAACTTAACGAGATCCTGTTTCAAAATAAAAAATAAAATAGGGCTGGGGTGTAGCTCAGAGGTAGAATGTCCCTGGGTTCAATCCCCGGTATCCCCCCAAAAATATTTACTATCTGACCCTTTATAGAAGAGAATTGTCAACCCTTGACCTAAAACCAAGATTTGCTCAGCTCATCATAAAAAACAAGCCAAGATAGGATGCTAAATCTAGATTTTAAAGTAGGCTCTGAGAGCCATGCACAGTGGTTCGCGCCTGAAGTCCCAGCTACTTGAGAGACTGGGCAGGAGGATTGATCGCTGGAGCCTAGGAGTTCAGGGCCATCCTGGGCAACAACATGAGACCCATCTCTGAAAATAAATCAACGCCAAGTGCTGTGTGCGTGGATGAATGTATCACTTTGAATCTCACTATGATGTATAGTTACAACACACCAATAAAAGTGTAAGTCATATAAATAAACTCGGCTCTCTAGCTCCCAAGCAAGCACTCAGCACTTGAAATTCAAATATATGCTTCAGCAAAATTTCAAATGACCACAGGGTCACTAACAAATGAAAGACGTGTCAAAGCACAGACTCCCCCTGCGAAAGGCAAAGATGTGTGTGCGCCGTGCCCAACTACCTGAATTGTTAAGCATGATACAGTGCCCAAGCAGGGAAAACAGGGCAAGGTAGAGGATTTGGAAGCCACTGTCTGCCACCATGTCAAGCAGAAGCATTTACAAATAAAACAGGTAAACCCTGGCGCTGTTGTGGAGGGGAGGGTGAGGGAGGTGGTGAGCTGAACCCTCTCATGGCCCTTCCTGCCCCTCTGGACAGGGCAGGCAGCCCCAGGAGCGCCGTGGAGGCCACAAAGACTATTTTCTTGTGTGTGTGTGTGTGTGTGTGTGTGTGTGTGTGTGTGTGTGTGTTTCAAAATTAGAACAAAACTCATTTATGATAACATGACCAAAAGTACGACAGAAATACTTTATAGGGAGGCACCCACACCCCTCACCACCATGGCGACAGAATGGTAAACGTCCTCGTGTCCTGCGCCCCCAGCCCAGCCCTGCCCAGCCCAGGCCGCTCACTGTGTCTGGTTAAGGGAATCATACCAGTCCCGGGAAATGTTGGCTTCCATCCAAAAGCCGGAGGGAAGAAAACAAAAACAACTCCTCTGTAAAACAGAAAGGAAAATGAGTCTCACAGATTTATTCCTCTCGGCATTTCCTGTTGCTGCTTCCCAAGGCTGGCGTTCAAAGGCAAGACTGTGTCCCACGAGAATAACCCCTACAGCATGGCGACCCTCTCTGAGAAAGCCGCCTCTCCCTTCTCATTTCTTGAAGTTTTTTTAAATTCTAGAGCCAAAGCCCCAGGTGTCCTTTGTGTCCAACCCTAACATGTAATACTCTCTTCCCTCCATTTCTGTAAGACTTTAGAAGAGAAAGAGTAAGGGATGGCTTCCAAAGTCCCAAGGACAGCCGAGAACCCAGGCACAGTCCCGGAGGCAGGAAGAAAGCCGAGTGATATTTGCAAAACAGAAATAATGACAAACTAACACTTTGGAAAAACAAGAACCATTCTCATTCACGTGTGTGTTTAAAAATGTATGTTTTATAAGTACATGCAAGTGATACCTCACAGACAGATTCAGAAGATGACATAGGCCTGCTCCTAAGCGCGGCTGGAGCAGAGGATCAATGATTCCGTGGGGGCAGAAGAGTGGCCTAATGTGTCTTACACGTCCAAGTGCCTGCCAGTTGCATATGTTCTTATAAAGAAGTCATGTTTCACTCGCATTCAATACCACTGACTTGCTGCGTTGAAATGGACCTAGATAGCTATTTATTATCAGAATAGCTTTAACACAGTATTCTCCAACCTGCAGCTGAAGTTATTGAATCTAACATGTGGTATTCATTAGTAGAAATCTTGGAGTATAATTGTCTGTGTTTTAGGCATAAAGGTTTGCAATAAAATTTTGCATTTAAAAAAAAAAGATTTATTTTCAGGCTCCTGAGTTCTGCCACCAACATAGTGGAAACAATACCAATTTTCTTTTACTTGGGCCTAAAACATACATTTCATTGGCTTTTAAAAGGGAAATTACATTCAGGAAAAATCAGAGTTCCTTTTGCAAACAATTTTTAAATAATATTTAAGATATCCTCTCTGGAAAATCACTTAGGAAAAAGAACCGAATCCTTCTTGAAAGTAGAGGGAATGATTTCTGTGTGCAAAGCATTCCGTCCCCTTCCACTTCCTTCCTCCCGCTCCACTTCTCCAATTCCTCATCCCATCCTCTTATTTGAGAATTATAATTTTACAGGGGAAACTACTAATAATTTATAAAATAACTTCTTAAATCTTACTAACTAGAAAATAGTATTTGATCCTTTTTCCATACAATTTAAAGTACTTTTATAATCTATCTTCATTCCTTTGTTAGTTATTTTCAGTGATGAAATTATAATTTTGTGAGTGTGTGGTACTGGGGATTGAATCCAGGGGCATTCTACCTCCAATCTACACCCCCAGCCCTTTTTATTTATATATTTATTTTTTATTTGGAAACATTATTTCACTAGGTTGCTGAGAACCTCATTAAGTTGCTGAGTCTGGTCTTGAACCCACAATCCTCCTGTCTCAGCCTCCAAACTACTGGGATTACAGGCCTGTACCACCATGCCCAGCCTAGAAACATTTTTGAAAGTGAAATGTAGGGAACATTGTTAGTCATTGTTGTGGTTGTTTGTTTGTTTATTTGCTTTACCAAGAGTTTGTATCTCCAAAATGGAAAAATAAAATTGTGAGTGAGTGTGAGTGTGTGTATGTATGTGTGTGTGTGTGTGTGTGTGTGTGCGTGTTACTATGGATTGAACTGGAATGGGGGAGTCTTCTCTGACCTACATCCCCCAGCCTTATTTTTATTTTTTATTTTGAAACAGAGGCTCACTAAGTTACCATGTGCTGGCCTCAAACTTGCAATCCTCCTGTCTCAGCATCCCAAGTACTGGGATTACAGGTGTGTACCACCATGCCCAGCTGAAAATTTTTCATAATAAATAAAATATTTAATATAAAGTCATCATATACTGAATACCTTACATAAAACTTTACACCACCAGCTCCACAATAATCTAAGGACTGTACAACATGTAACCAGAAATTTCAAGTCATGGTACATTTGTGTCACTAAAAAGAATACACTGATGAGCTGGAGATATATAACTCAGTGGAAGAGCACTTGCCTAGCATGCATGAGGCCTTAGGTTCCATCCCCAGCACAGAAAAACAAACAAACAAAAAACGAATACATTGCTTTTTTTTCATTTTTAAAATTTATGATTTTTAAATTTCTATCAAAACAATACATATACACACTTTGAAAAAATCGAATAGTATGTGCAAAAGAATGGCAGGCATGGTGGCATGCACTTATAATCCCGGTACTTAGGAGGCTAAGACAGGAAGATCACAGGTTCGAGGCCAGCCTCAGCAACTTAGTGAGGCCCTCTGTAACTTAGCAAGACCCTGTTTCAAAATAAAAAATAAACTAGGGCAGGGAGTGTAGCTCAGAAGTAGAATGCCCCTGGGTTCAATCCCCAGTACCACAAAAAGAAAAAGAAGAATGAAGTTGGAGCCTTACTTTGCCCATATACAAAAATAAACTTGAAATTTATCTAAATTCTAATATAAGAACTAAAACTATAAAACTCCTAGAAAAAACATAGGGACAAAGCTTCACGACATTAAATTTGGCAATGATTTCTTGGATACGAAAAGCACAAAAAATAACAGAAAAACTGGATAAATTGGACAACATCAAAATTAAAAACTTCTGTGCATCAAAGGACATAATCAATAAAGGGAAAAGATAACCTGCACAATGGGAGGAAATATTTGCAAGTCATAGAGCTGATAAGGGATTAACATACAGAATATATTAAAAATTCCTACAACTCAACAACAAAAAATAAAAACCCAATTAAAAAGTAGGCAAAGAACTTGAATAGACATTTCTACAAAGCAGATATACAAATGGCCAACAAGCAGATGAGAAAAATGCTCAACGTTGCTAACTATCAAAACCATAATGAGATATCACTTCATACCATTAGTACCTACTATAAAAGCACACACAAAGCCGGGCATGGTGGTGCACGCCTGTAATTCCAGTATTTTGGAGGCTGAGACAGGAGGATCACAGGTTCAAGGCCAGCCTCAGCAACTTAGGCAAGGCTCTCGGCAACCTAGCAAGATCCTGTTTAAAAAAAAGTACAAAGGACTGTAGCTTTTGGGGGTATAGCTCAGAGATAGAATACCCCTGGGTTCAACCCCTGTACAAAAAAAAAAAGAGTATGCCCACACAGAAAATAGCAAATGTTAGCAAAATATTGGGAAACTGGAAACTTATACACTGTTGGTAGAAATATAAACTAGTATAGCACTTTTGAAAGTAATGTGGCAGTTCTTTTAAAAATTTAACATAGAATTATCATATGATCCAGCAATTCCTCTTCAGGGTGTATATCTGAAAGAACTGAAAGCCAGGACTGAAAGAAATAGTCCTACATCCATGTTCGTAGCATTATTCGTAATAGCCAAGAAGTGGCAGCAACCCAAATGTTCATGAACAGATGAATACATGAGCGAAATGTGGTATATACATACGATGAAATATTATTCAGCCTTTAAAACGAAAGAAGTTCTACTATGCCGAGATCAGTCAGACTCAGAAAATCAAGGGCTGCGTGTTTTCTCTCATATGTGGAAGCCAGAGAGAAAAATGGAAAGAAACGGGACCTTATGAAAATTGGGAGCAAGACCAGTAAAATAGCAAAAGGGGATCATGGGAGAGAGAAAAGGAGGGAGGAGGAGGTTGGGGAAGGAAACAGACCAAATAATGTTCTGTGCATATATGAATGGATCACTATGACTCTCACTATCATGTACAATTACAATGCACCAATAAAAATTAAAAGAAAGAAAAAGAAAAATATGGATGATTCTTGAGAACATTATACTAAGAAAAATAAGTTGGCCACAAAAAGAAAACACTGCATGATTCCACCTATATGAGGTATCTAGAGTAGTCACATTGATTGTCAGGGGCTGAAGAAGGGGGAAGTGGGGCGTTGTTTAATGGGTCTAGAGTTTCAGTTTTGCAAGATGAAGAAGGTTCATTGGAGGTTCATTGTACAACAATGTGGATATACTTAACATTACTGAACGGTACACTTATAAATGGTTACGATGATATCTTGCTCCTTTAGTGCTGCTGTAACAAAATACCTGAAACCTGGTAATTGATCAGAACAAAAATTTATTCCTTACAGTTCTGAAGGCTGGGGACTCCAAGATCCAAGCAGCAGCAGTTTTAGTGTCTGGTGAGGGCCAGTCTGCCTCCACAGTGGCTCCTTGAGCACTGCGTCCTCTGGTGAACAACACCGTGTTCTCACAAGGCAGAAGAGCAGAGGAGAGCAAGCCCACTCCCTCACGCCATTGCATAAGGACCCTAATCCCATGCGGGGGGCTCTGCCCTCGTGGCTCAGTCGCCTCCTATAGACCCCACCTCTTACTACTATCACATTGGTGAGTAACTTTCAACATGAATTTTAGAAGGACACAAACATTCTAACCATAGTGGATGGTAAATTTTATGGTATATGTATTTTACCACAATTAAAATTATTGTTTCTTATTTGATGATGCTGGAGATTGAACCCAGGGACATTCTACCTCTGAGCTACACCCAGCCCTATTTTATTTTTTATTTGGAAACAGGGTCTCACTAAGTTGCTGAGAGCCTCTCTAAGTTGCTGAGATTGGTTTCAAACTTGTGATACTACTGTTTCAGTCTCCCAAGTACTGGGATTACAGGTGTGTGCCACAATGCCCCGCCCTTTTATCATTATTATTATTTTAAAACTAAGAATTTTTAATGTCAAATAGGGCCAGGCGTGGTAGTGCACGCTTGTAATCCCAGTACCTGGAAGGCTGAGACAGGAGAATCATAGGTTTGTGGTCTCAGCTACTTAGTGAGGCCCTCCTCAACTTAGTGAGACCCTGTTTCAAAATAAAGAACAAAAAATGTGGGCTGGGGTATAGCTTGGAGGTAGAATGCCCCTGGGTTCAATCCCCGGTACCACAAATAAATAAATAAAATAAAGAATTAAAAATAGGGCTCAATTGAACTGGGTTCAATCCCCAGTACCACACACACACACACACACACACAAAAAAAAAAGTCAAATAGGGCTGGGGACATAGCTCAGTGGAGAAGATCTTGCCTAGCATGTATAAAGTCCTGGGTTCAATCCCCAGCATGGCCAAAAAAAAGTCAAAAGTGATGACTGCTAATGCTAATAAGTATAAGATTTTCTTTCTTTCTTTCTTTCTTTCTTTCTTTCTTTCTTTCTTTCTTTCTTTCTTTTTTCTGTGTGTGTGTGTGCACTGGGGATTGAACCCAGGGGCATTCTACCTCCAAGCTATACCCCCACAGCCCTTTGTAGGGTCTCTATAAGTTGCTGAGAGTCTCACTAGGTTGCTAAGGCTGGTCTTGAACGATCCTCCTGTCTCAGCCTCCCAAGAATTAGGATTATAAGCAGGTGCCATCACTAAGATTTCTTTTTAAGACAATGAAAATGCTATAAAATTAGATTGAGATAATATATGCACAACTCTATGACTACTAAAATCACTGAATTATACACTTAAACGGATGAATTATATGGTATACGAATCATGTCTCAAAGAAACTCTTTTTAAGAAATCAAGTAGTACTCTAAGGCTTTTAAACAAACAAAAAAAAATAGAAATGTTCTGCACCACTCTTCCTTACTGGAGTCTCACTTTCCAGAGGCAGCTACTTTAAAATCTTTTTAGATCTAGTTCCTAAGATGGTTAACTGCATGTGTCAACTCGACTGGGCTATAAGGTACCCAGATATTTGGTCAAACATTATTCTGGTGTGATCAATGAGGGTGTTTCTGGATGAGATTAACATGTGAATTGGAAGGCTGAATAAAGCAGATTTCCTGCCCTGATGTGAGTGGCCCTCATCCAATCAACTGAAGACATGGAAAAAACAATATCTGAGTAAGAGGGAACCCTTCCTGCCTAACTGCTTGACCCGGGACATCAGTCTTTTCCTACCTTCAGACTCACACTGACCTCACTTCTTGCGTCTCCAGCCTGCCAGCTCTAGGACTAGAACTTACACCATCAGCTCTCCTGGGTCTCCAGCTTGCTGGCGGCACGTCTTGGGACTTCTCAAACTCCATAATTGTGTAAGCCAATTCCTTATAATAAATATGTAATACATACACGCACATGCACGTGGGCGTGCGCGCACACACACACACACACACACACACACACACACACACACACAACCTATTGGTTCTGCTTCTTTGTAGGACCCTGACTAATACACATCTCTAAATGATACATTCATCCTACTTATTGATATTAATTTCCTTCAATGGGAGATAAAAATCCCCCTCCCTTAATTATTAACTTTGCGTGGCAAAGTTGATGGGATGTCACTCCTGTGGCTCCATGATGTTATATGAGACTCTGTCTCAGCAGACTGGGATGAGAGATAGAGTGGAAAGTCATAGGAAGAAACTCAAGTGGGAGAGCAGGTGGTCCCCAGGGACTGCCAGCAGCCTCTCACCCCCAGGCAGCCACCAGCTGACAGCCAGCAAAGAAGGTAGAGCCCACAGTCACAAACCACAAGGAAATGAGTTCTGCCAACTCCTTGTATATACTTGGAATCAGATCTTCCCCAAATCGAGTCTCTGATGAGACTGCAGCCCCACCAGAACCTGGATGCAGCCTCGGGTGACCAGGAAGCAAGGAACCCAGCCAAGCTTTGCCTCGACTCCCATCACGCAGAACTAACATCAACATGCATGCTGTTGAGGTCATTACATGTGTGGTACGTAGTTAAGCACCAAAAAAAAAAAAAAAACCAATGCAATGGATGGTTTCCTCAACTTTAATTCCTGATTTTTTTATTAAAAGTTTAAGTTTTAGGGGCTGAGAGTATAGCTTAGTGATAGAGTGATTGCGTAGCATGCATGAGGCCCTCAACTCAATCCCCAGCACCACACACAAAGAACATTTGAATTTTTTTAATATATACTTAATTTCTACTAATTATTGTTCTCTGAATACTTTTTAAAATGTCAATAATATCCAGTTCTAGTGATGGAGGAAGGATAGGGAAAATAATCTGAGTACTTCTTTATACAGTCATGTGTAGTTTAAAAATGGGAATACATTCTGAGAAATGTATCATTGGGCAATTTCAACATTGTATGAACATCATAGATTGTACTTTACCACTTTACACAAACTAAAATGGTCTAGGATCATTCAACATGGCCTCTCGATACAATCAAGAGACTCAATAGACAAGAGGTGGACGAGGCTGAGGCTGGCAGAACGCAGCATACCATTTTACAGTAGACATTTTTTGACAAGTAGAAATAGTACACTCTGAAATAATAGTAAAAAGTCTAGTATAAACAGGGCGTGGTGGTGCACACTTGTAATCCCAGTACTTTGGGAGGTGGAGACTGGAGGATCCAGGTTTGCGGCCAGCCTCAGCTCGCTCTCTCTCTCTCTCTCTCTCTCTCCGTCTCTCTCTCTCTCTCTCTACCTAGCGAGGCCCTCCGCAACTTCGTGAGACCCAGTTTCAAAATAAAGTATAAAAAATAGGGCCGGGGGTGTAGCGCGGAGACAGAATGCCCCTGGGTTCAATCCCGGTACCACAAAAAAAATAAAAGTACAGTATAGTAAATGTGCATAAACCGACAGCATAGTCATTTATTCTCATTATCAAGTCTCATGTCCTAGATGTAATTGCATGTGTATACGTTCATACAACTGCAGTGGAGTTGGGTTACACCAGCATTCCCACAAACACTAGTAATGCATTCACTACGACTTTATGACTATGACAGCACTAGGAAAAATGAACTTTTCAGCTCTATCATAATCTTACCAGACCTCTGCCATATATGAGGTGCTTCGTTGACCAAAACTTCATTATGTAGCGCGTAAATGTTATAGATAACAAAATGGCCACAGGCTTCTCTTGTCCCTGTATCCATGTCTTTGCAGTGTGATGTTGTAACTCCTTCCATGAAAATATAGACTTGTTTCCCTAACCCTTGAATCGGAACCGGTCTTATCACCTGCTTTAGAATGTGGTAAAATGATGGCCTATGAGTTAAAGCCAATCAAAAAATGTCTCGAGCTTCTATTAATTAAGTCTGTTGGAGAATGAGACACACAGACCAGAGCTGAATCAGCCTGGTTGCACCACACAGGGCTCCAGAGATGTGAGGAAGCCAGGCAGGATCAGCAGTCCTGTACCCAACCTGGCAGAAGACTGCAGATACATAAGCAATGTCCTACGACCAGACCACTGGTGACCAGCACATCTGCGCACTAAATAAATGCTTGTTGTTTTAAAACATGGCATTTTGGGATAGTTTGTTATACCACAGTAGCCACATAGAACACGGCTCTTCATACATATTTTTAACTGGTCCTCTTTTTCAGCCCCACCTTCACCTGTATTCAGCAGTATCTGCCTCCAGTTTCTGAGACTCTGTAGAGTTGGTCAGTTTTCTTCTTCTTGGCTTGTCTCTTCGCATGCCATCAGGTTTTAACTTTTTGGGCTCCACTAAATCAACTACAGAGTTCCATCTTCCAGAGTTTCATTGGCAATTTTCAATTGGAGTCACATCCTCTTCCACTTTTTTTGACATTTTTTATGCCTTTACTACCATTTTATTGGGATTTCAGGAAAGAGTAAACCTAACTATGTGTATATTCAAATGTACCATTCAAACCATGAGTTCAGCCAGGCATGGTGGTGCACACCTGTAATCCCAGTACTAGGGAGGCTGAGACAGGAGGATCACAGGTTCAAGACCAGCCTCAGCAATTTAGCGTGACTTTCAGCAACCTAGTAAGACCCTGTTTCCAAACAAAAAATAAAATAAAATAAAACAGATCTAGGGTGTAGCTCAGAGGTAGAGAGAATGCCCCTGTGTTCAATCCCCAGTATCAAAAACAAAAAAAAAATGTGAGTTCAATATAATCCTCAACTGAAGATGCTCTTCTTCTCCAAATGTAATGGTGTTTTTATAAAAAGAATCAAGGTGCACTTACTCGCCTTTGCCTTGCCACTTGTTTCTTCAGGGTTTATTTTTTATCTAGATGTCAATAGCAACTCCTACTACTCCAGCATGATCTACTCCCTTTCTCTTGCTATGTTTTCATCATTTATCAGTTTCTCAACTGAGATTGCACAGAATCCTAGGATTCTATAACTCGTTGCTAGGGATCTGAGAGGGATAGAAGTAAAAAATTTAAGCACTGATTTTTGCATTTTGCACACCAGGCAATTCTCGCACTCATAGCAATGGGTGATGACCAAGCAGCCCTGTTAGAAGCTTTATTAGGCCTCTTCCCACCCCACATAGCAGTGTGGGGTAGGACTATTTCAACTGATTAGGTTCTCTTTTAGTTTTTGATGTGAAAAGCAGGAGGCCATTGATCATTGTAGAGCACAGAACTGCACAGAGCAGAGCTTCTTCCAAATTACACCCCCACCCCGGCCACCCCTTACACACACAAAGTGACCCAGAGAAGAAAGCAAACTCCACTAGTACATCAGAAAAGAGAGGGGAATTTCGTTCTGAAGAAGGAATTTTTACACACGAGGATGCAGCTCCTCGCTTGGCAATCTGCAGTTGTTGTGTATGTTGCGTGGACTGTGTGGACTAGAGGTGAGCTGTGTTGTATGTTTCCATAGTCTTGGCTCCTCGTTCATTTGTTTGTTTATTGTGACCTTCTGCTTTCTATTTTATTAGTCTTTGTTTTATAAACATGGCTGATGGACCAATGTGGCCAATGCCTGAAGATGGGTAAGAGATGTAAGAGGAGGAGTCTAGACCTAGCCATAGGAGCAGTTCTCACAAGATTAAGTGTGATCTTCTGAGTCATTGTACTGTCCTACAACAATAAGGGAAGGAAGGGAGGGAGGAAGGGAGAGAGGAAGGGAGCGAGGGAAAGAGAGGAAGGAAGGGATAAAAGAAGGAAGGAAAGGAAGAAAGAAAGGGAGGAGGGAAAGAAAAAGAAGAAAATATAGATGCCAAAAACAAGGACAGAAGTCATCTCATTTCAATTGAAAATGAAATTTGTGTGCTTATCAAATAACAGAATTGATTATGTAGCAAAAAAGCACAAGTATTAACACTTTTAACACATTTTATAAGTATCATATTAAAGGGGGACAATATCCCTTATTTTTGCTTTTAAAAATAATGCTTTGAGCTGGGCGTGGTAGCTACACGCTTGTAATCCCAGTACTTGGGTGGCAGAGACAGGAGGATCCAGGTTCCCCGCCAGCCTCAGCTACTTAGTGAGGCACTCTGCAACTTAGTGAGACCCTGTTTCAAAATAAAGAATAAAACATAAGGCTGGGGGTGTAGCTCAGAGGTAGAATACCCCTGGGTTCAATCCCTAGTACTGAAAAAAATGCTATAAAAGAAACCAAGAAATCATATATGCAATAATTTTATAACTCTATATGTCTTATAATACTTTTGTAAGTATATTTAAGCAGGATAATATCAAGTAGTAAACAAATTATTTCTTTAAAATCTTGACTAAAACTATCTCAGACTGCACATTTATTCATATTGTTTTGGGTTATGGTATTAGTAGTTTTACTATTCAACAACATCAATAAATTTTCATGTTGAAAACATGAATTAAAATTAATTTACAACTTCTATTTAAATTAGATCTACAGAGCCTACCTTTAGGAAATTAAATCCCATTTTAACTTAGGACAGTTATTTAACAGAAATTTATTATGTTTGTCTTGTGAGCTTTAAAAATTTATGAAAGGGAAAGGAAAGTAATTAGTTTTAAGTAGAGTAATCTAAGTCTAACTGCCTATATTTTTCAAGAAAGTTTGGCTGAAAAGTCACTTTTTTTAGATAGGAAAACTACTCATGCACATACCATATTAGTATTTTGTCTCATTAAAATGTGTGAAAAGCCGGGTGTGGTGGTGCATACTTATAATCCTAGTACTTGGGAGGCTGAGACAGAAGGATCACAGGTTCACAGCCAGCCTCAGCAACTTAGTGAGGCCCTCTGCAACTTAGTGAGACCCTGTTTCAGAAATAAAAAATAAAATAGGGCCGGGATATAGCTCAGAAGCAGAATGTCCCTGGGTTCAATCCCCAGTACCGCAAAAAAGAAAAAAAAAAGTGTGATGAGACATGTAGACTATAGCAGTCTGAATAATAGTTCTTAAAGTTGACCACATCACAATCCTTGGAATTTGTTAAAATGTTACTTTATATGGCAAAAGAAATTTGACAAATTGATTAAATTTAGGGTCTTAAAATAAGGAGATTATAAAACAGGTGTGGTGCTACACACCTATAATCCCAGTACTTGGGAGGCTGAGACAGAAGGATTGCAGGTTCGAGGCCAGCCTCAGCAACTTAGCAAGGCCCTCAACAACTTGGACCCTGTTTCAAAATAAAAAGTAAAGCCGGGCATGGTAGCATATGCCTGTAATTCCAGTACTTGAGAGGCTGAGACAGGAGGATAGCAGGTTCAAGGTCAGCCTCAGCAAGTAGTGAGACTCTCATCAACCTAGCAAGACTCTGTTTCAAAATAAAAATAAAATAGGGCTGGGGGCATAACTCAGAGGTAGAATGCCCCTGGGTTCCATCCCCAGTATCACAAAAAATAAAAATAAAATAAAAAGCAAAAGTAGGGTGGGTGGGGGGGGGGTAGCTCAGAGGTAGAAGGGCCCTAGATTCAATCCCCAGTACCAAAGAAAAAAGATTTTCCAGGTATCAAGTGTACTCTCAAAGGGTCCTTATAAGAGGGAAGTAAGAGACAGAGAGGGAGCTATTAGAGAAAGATTGATTCGAGTCTATCAAGCTACTGGCTTTGATGATGGAGGAAGGCGCCATCAGCCAAGAAACACAGGCAACTTCTAGAAGCCAGTAAAGGCAAGGAAAAGTCCCTAGACCTTGCAGAAGGAACATAGCCCTGCTGAGCAATTTTGGTTGTCTGATCTCCAGAATAGTATGAAAATAAATAATGTGCTGTTTTGAAGTATTAAGTGTGTGTTAGTTTGATGCAGCAGCAATAGGAACCTGATACACAGGCCCAATTTGATAAAGTTAAACATACATCCACACAATCAAATGGATACGTTTTCTTTAAAATAGAAGAGAAAAGCTGGATTTCTTCTTCCTACGACTACTGATTTGCTAAGTGGGTGTATGTAGTTAATGGAGAGGTGGAACCCAGAAAGAAGATGGAGAGGTTGGGCAAAATGAGCAGATCCCCGGGGAAACAGAGTATTAACAGTCATTCTTGGATTACCATGTCTACAGATTCTTGGCCTGCTGAAGCACATGAGCTAAAGATGTAGACATGTTTACATACCGATTCCCTGAGGCCTGAAACTACCCTTCACCTGCTTGTTTGTTCATTGTCTGCCCCACACTCCACATGGGAGGCCGAGTGTTCACTCACTGGCCCATCACCAGGGTCTGGAACAGTCTGACAGTGGACACATAGTCAGCCCACAGTGTGTGTTGAATGAATAAATGATGACGACAACGTTTCCTCAATCAAAAAACAAAGCACCTATTCGGAGGAAGATGTGACAGGAAGCCTGGGAGTTGTTACGGTGGGAGCGGCGCTGTGCGCTCCTCCTTCAATTCAGATCATATTGTCTGTATTGGACAGGGTTCTCTAGATTAACAGAATACACAGAATGAGTATATTTGAAAAAGGGATTTATCAGATGGGCTTACAGTTTGAAGCAATGTAGTCACAGGTTCTGACTGCACGTGGAGAGTCAGAGGAACCAGTAGCTGGTCGAATGGTCTAAGAGCTGGAGTCTTAGGATCGGAGCAACCACTAATTCAGTCCCAGTCCAAGACGTGAAGATCAGGCAGCTCTTCGGAGAAACGATGGTGGAGTTTCAGTTCCAAGAGCTGGAGGCCAAGAAGATCAAGAAGCTCTTCAGAGAAAGGCGAAGCCGGCGGCCGATGATCTCAGGCGAGAGCAGGTGCATTTTCCTCAGAAAGAGTCGCGCGCACTCTACGCGGCTTCTCCCTCTTTTATCTAAGTCCGCACCTATCAGAATCCTGCTGCCTACATTCAGGGCAGGGCTTTCTCTTTAATCTGCTGTTACACACCCAAAATCACATAATCTTGGGTGTGTCATGATCAGGTCAAGTTGACAACCTAGACTGACTATCACATTGTCTGAAGAGAAGAATTAAAACTAACAGGCGGCTCAGTTGCAGCTTTAACAAAATTTTATTACAGAGTCAGTAAGAAATAGAAAAAGAGAAGAGGAAAAGCAGCGTGCCTGGAAGACACGCTGGAGAGCCCAAAAGTGGAACTCTCCCCTCCCTCAGACCCCGGCCCCTTAAATACAGTTTTTATATTAGTATTTCTTATCAGTGTTACCAAGGCAATGAGCTAGTAACTTATTCCTTAGGCATAACTTATTCCTTAGGCAGATGGTGCCTTCTAGTATACTAAGTGCACTTACTAAGCGCAGAGGTCACTCATCTACCTT
This sequence comes from Glis glis, assembly GCA_004027185.1. Classification (NCBI taxonomy): domain Eukaryota; kingdom Metazoa; phylum Chordata; class Mammalia; order Rodentia; family Gliridae; genus Glis; species Glis glis. The sequence goes on from PVJS01016390.1 coordinate 15,743, forward strand.
GGTTTTACCCCTATTGTATTGGGCTATATTGGTTGTCTATCAACTATGGGCACTTTGATGTAACACATGGAGTTTGCCTTTCTCATACTGAGGCCAAGTCACAAAGAATAGGAGGGAAACAGAGGCACTAGCTGTAGCCAGTGCAGCTGTGCGTAATTTCTAAGAGCAAGGCATAAGGCCCTTGCTATCTTTACGGTTTTAAAATGTGTTAGGCAGAGTCACTGTGATGTTTAGGGCTAAAGCCTTAACTGCCTCTATGGTGCTCTTAAGTCTCTGCGTGCTTCTACGGCTAGAGGCTCCAATTGTCTTTACGTTCTTACTATGGGTTAATCATTACAACAAAGGGGCAGAAAATAAGGGAGGGGGAGCTCTTGGAAGTAACAGACAGAGCCACCGCCTCTCCCTGCCTGAATGACTGCCTTTTACATTTTATTAGAAATTAATATCAGAGCAATTTTCCCTAAACCAGCACAGGAGTGACGGTGTCTCCAGGAGCAAGAGGTGACTCTAGGGACCAACAGCACAACAGGCGGCCTGCTGCTCCTCGCTCCCGGAGCTTTGTGGCATGTTTCCTTTTATTTTAACACCAGCTCTCTTGTCGCTTGGTAGCTGACTCTCGGGGCACTGCCTTCCGTACTCGTGCGTCTGTGTCGCTTGCGGCTGTGGAAGCAGTGGTACCCTAGCTCTGCTCGATGTCAGAGTACTTGTTCTGACTGAACACCCCGCTTCCCTGGCCTCTGGCGCTCCCTGCGAGAGCAGTTGTTCATTCCGAAGCTGCATTCCAAGGCTCAGCGCCAGGAGTTAGCAACTACAGCCGCCTCAGCGTGGATCTGGAATGTCCCCAAGGCCCACGTCTTGAAGGCTCGGTCCTCGGCTTGGTGTTATTGGGAGGGGTGGAAACTTTAAAAGGTGGACCCTAGTAGATTTTATATCAATGGAGGCATCCCCTAACAGGGGCTGTGGGATCCCCATCTCTTCCTCCCTCTGTATTTAACATGCCAGCCATGGGTGAAGAGTTTGGTCCACCATGAGGTGCTTCCTCACCACAGGCTCAGAAACAACAGGGCAAACCAACCACAGATTGAAACCTGCAAAACTGTGAGCCAAAGTAAACCTTCCCTCTTTTTAAGTTGATTACTTCAGGTACTTAGTAATTGAAAATTACTAAGTAATTGTCTTAGTAATTGAAAGCTGGCTAACACTGTAGCCCACATGCCAAATCCAGCCCACTATCTCTTTTTGTCAATAAAGTTTTATTGAAACACAGCCATGTTCATTTATTTATATATTATCTATGTCTGCTTGCAGGCTACAACTTCAGAGATGAGTAGTTGTGACAGAGACCTTATGGCTGGCAAAGTCTAAAATATTTACTACGTGATATTTTAAAGAAAATAATTTTCTGGCTTTTGCTTTATGTTTCTGTGGCTCTTAGAAGAGTGTGGGGGGGTTGTTGAATTTTTTGGGGGGTGCGGTACTGGGGATTGAATCCAGGGGCATTCTGCCTCCAAGCTACACCCCAGCCCTATTTTTTATTCTTTATTTTGAAGCAGGGTCTCACTAAGTTGTGGAAGAACTCACTAAGTAGCTGAGGCTGGCTACGAACCTGCGATCCTCCTGTCTCAGCCTCCCAAGTACTGGGATTACAAGCGTGCACCACCATGCCCAGCTAGAAGAGGGTCTTGATACCTCTTCCATGGGACTCTTCCTTCCTGTTGTAAATCAAAATTGAAAATTGATCCTCTGTGTTTGCAACACAAGGCACTTGCGGTATCACCCAATCCCATTAGGGTCTTGGGGTATTGTTTATTCATACAATGCACAGTAGCATACAGATTACCAAAGTGTGTTATGCAAAAAGATGATATTGTTTTATACCAATGAAAATGCACATTTAAGGTTGCCTGGTTACCCATGAATACGTATAAAGAAACATTAATTTTAAGCTGGGCATGGTGGCGCACACCTGTAATCCCAGTACTAAGGAGACAGAGACAGGAGGATCACAAGTTTGAGGCCAACCTCAGCAATTTAGCAAGGCCCTCAGCAACTTTAGTGAGACCCTGTTTCAAGATAAAAAATAAAATATGGCTCGGGGTGTGGCTCAGAGGTAGAGTGCCCCTGGATTCAATCCCCAGTACCCCCCCACACACACAAGAAACATTAGTTTTATTTTTTGTGATGGGGAAGACTTCATAGATCTGAATGAAGAACGTCTGAGCAAATATTTTCAGAGATACTAGGGTTCAAGCTCTTCTCACTGTGATAGCTATTCTAATTAACTTCGATGAGAACTCTATATTCAAAGCTGCTTTCTTGCAGCAAGTACCTGTGTATGTTCTTTTATAATAACTGGGGAGTCTCTCTCTTTAATAATTAACTTTTAAACCTATACACAATGATGTAGACTTGGCAAGACAAAAATTCTAAATCTCTCTTCTCTAAGAAAATTCCTGTTTCAATGGCTGAAAATAGGAATTTTGTTCACTCCAGTCAGTACTGTTTACAGATTGCCCAAAATTTACATTTTTGAATGGGAATTTATAGACTCCCATTATTTTAGCATTTAAAAATTATCTAAAATCCTGCGGCATACAGAACTGTTCAAGCATCAAAATCAGGTTCTCAAAATGCAAATTATCTGATCATATTTCTCTGCCTGACAGAAGGTGGCGCTAGAGTTATGCTTACAAAACCACCACTCAATGTCTAAGGAGTCAGTTTAATTAGCTAGCCTTCAAACAGCTGGCTGGAATGGGAATCATCATCTATGTAGTTTGTAGACTTTTGTAGATATTTATCAGAGTCAAGACCATATCAAACCACTTAGAATCTTTCTCCAAAACTTTCAAACAAGTGTGGCAAATAGTCATCCTACAAATACTATGTCCCTGCTGTGCACAAGACACCCTCTTCTAGATATTAGTGAGAATCAGTAAACAATGCAGGTATGGAAACTTATCGTCTAACCAGAGAGACAGATATTTAAAAAGTCACGGGCAATCACCTACTTAAAGACAACTGTCCCGAGTGTCACAGCAGAGGCTCGGGAAGCCGTGACAGACTGACCCTGACCTGGTAGCAGAGTAGGAGGTCGTCCTGGAGTCTCTCTTGAAGTGCTTATTCTTCATTCCTGATATGTCATTCTTTCTAGACCCTATTTCTATTTCTACTCTTAAATACCACTCAATAATTAATGGCACTATTAAAGTCCTGCCCCGTATTCCATTAGCTCACACAGCACTATGTAATTCCCCTTGGTTTTGCAATCTGGTTTCTTTTGTGAATTCAATAGAGCGACTTGGGGCAGGACCACCCTAGTGGGCAATTTAGAATTTGTGGAGGTGTTTCTGTGGATTTCATGGTGATTTGGAAGGTGTTCCTGGCATTAATGGATGAGGGCCAGGAGTCCTAGGCATCTGGCCAAGTATGGAACCTCCTGCACAGGGAAAACTGGCTCCTCACCCCTCAAGGCTGTCCCATGTCCCACTGGCCACTCACCCACGTGAATAACCTGCTTATAATTATCTCGTGTTTTACATGTAAACATAACCTTCTGCGTGGTTTTTATGCAAACTGAATTTTGCAGAAATTCAACAAGAGTGTAAATAGAAGGAAGACTGAATATAGTTGATTTGAAACTTGAGCACAAGTGGGCTGAGGAGTTAGCTCAGTGATAGAGCACTTGCCTAGCATGTGCAAGGCCCCAGGTTCAATCCCCAGTACCAAAAAAAGTAAAAAACTTGACCAAAAATTGCTAACCATCTTGTAAAATTCTTCCACACAGAATTTGAGTCATCACTATGACACATCTGTACCATTCTGCCTCTTTTCTTCTCCTTTTCCTACTCCTTCTTCTTCTGTGTGTGTGTGCGTGTGTGTGTGTGTGTGTGTGTGTGTGGTACTGGAGATTGACCCACGGGCTTTCTACCTCAAGCTACACCCACAGCCCTATTTTATTTTTTATTTTGAAACAGGGTCTTACTAAGTTGCTGAGGCTGGCCTTGAACCTGCAGTCCTTCAGTCTCAGCCTCCCAAGTACTGGGATTACAGTTATGCGCTACCAGGCCTGGCCCATTCTGCTTCTATAGAAAGATTCTACAAATGAGTGTAAGCATCTGACCACTCAGGATGCCTTCTATTGTAATCAGACAAATCATTTACTATGGAAATATTTCATTAAAAATTACTTTCCTGGAGCCGGGCGTGGTGACGCACACTTGTAATCCCAGTATTGGGAGGCTGAGACCGGAGGGTCTGAGTGTGTGGCCAGCCTCAGCTACTTAGTGAGGCCTCGACAACTTAGTGAGACCCTGTTTCAAAATAAAGAATAAAAAATAGGGCTGGGGGTATAGCTTGGAGGTTCAATCCTGGGTTCAATCCCTGGTACCGCCAAAAAAAAAAAAAAGTTACTTTCCTGGAATTTTCCCATTATATTAAAGTCAAGGAAAAAAATTTAATTGGATGTGTGGGGAGGTAATATCTGAGAATTTTTTAAAGAGGGCATTGGTTCTTATGGGGGAACCACCTCAGTGAGTGCTGATAGGAAGCGAGGGGGCAGCCAGACCTGGGGAAATACCTGCCTCCAAATATTGTCTGTGTAACCCTGGACAAGTCTTCACAGTGGCTATTTCAATTTCAGCAGCTTTGTCTATGTAATTGAACACCATAGGACTTATCTCATGGAAATATTGTTTCTGTGAGGATTAGTTCAAAAACTATGCAGCATAATACCAAGAACATATAAAAATCATTGTTATTTTATTATTTTTCAGCTGAAGTAGCAACTGATAAATACTTTACAGATTATTTTCCTAATTAGGCAAAGCATCTATCTTCTGATAGTTAGCTCTCGTACTATGATTTAGAGTGTATATAGTATGTGCATTTTTGGGGGGGTCATAGGGGTACTAGGGATTGAACTCAGGAGCATTCTTTCTCCAAGTCACACCCCAGCCCTTTTCATCTTTTATTTTGAAACGGTCTCCCTAAGTTGCTGAGGGTCTCCCTAAGTTGTTGACACTAACCTTGAACCTGCATTCCTCCTGTCTCAGCCTCCCAAGTACTGAGATTACAGGCATGTGCCACCATGTCCGGATGGTATGTGCATCTTTTTAAAGTTTTTAATTGTTGTTGTTTTAGTGTTTAGTACTTCAGGACTAAAGGCATCTGCCTCCCAGTCTCTAAGCCAGCTACACACTCATCAGCTACACACACTTAATTTACATTCTTGCTGTATCATCCTATAATCAGGAAGAATAAGAAAATGTATTTTGTGACCAAAACTGATAAATAGAGTCAAGATCCTATATTGGGTAGGTAAATATTCTTGGCCCCACTTCATCTATAACCCCTAGACCACATTTATCAGAACTGTGTAGTTCATTACCCAAATGAAAATTAACTCCTAAATCAGGCTGAACGATTGTTATTATCCCTAAATAAACTATCAAGCATTTTTATGATTCTGAATAACTAATTTATTCAACAAATATTTATTTGGCTCTTACTTTGAATCGGGGGATGTGCTAAGAGCTGGGCTGAATAATGAGCTATAGAATTTTAAGTTAGGATTCACTGATTCATTCTTTCAACAAATGTGCATTATCATGATAGGCCCTGGGCCAGGAGGGACACAGAGATATCCTCAATGCCTCGAGATCCAAAGCCATATGAAATAAACAGCAGAACTTAAAATGTAAGCCATCTCACTTGCTCTCAGGGAAAGGTCGGAAGATAGGATGTAAGCTAATTACTGAGTACCCAGCGTGACCGGGATACTATAGGATAATATGTTGTCACATACAGAATGCCCCATGTGACATGAGCACTCATTTTCATTTAATCTTCATATTCGCCCAACCAGGCAGGTATTCATTTTGTATTCATTTTGTTGTTCATGAGGTAATGCACTTAGGAAGACTGTACTTTTTTCAAATTTGCATTAACAACAGCTAGTGTTTATTGACACAAATACTACGTATTAAATTTCATTTAATCTCCATAAAAATCCTATTACTGTTCATATTCTATAATGTGGAAATAGAGGGTGAGGGAGGTTAAGTAAATGTTGCAATTTCACAGGGAACAAGTGCAGAGCCTGGGAGTTGGGCCTCCCAGCCAATGACAGTTATCTGTGGTCCCCAACTCCAGCCTTGCTGCAGACTCCCTCCCTCCCTCTCTCCCTCCCTCCCTTCCTTCCTCTCTCCTATCCTTTAATTCCTTCCTTCCTTCCTCCTTTTCCTTCCTTCCTTCCTCCTTTTCCTTCCTTCCTTCCTTCCTCCTTTTCCTTCCTTCCTTCCTTCTTTTCCTTCCTTCCTTCCTTCCTCCTCTTCCTTCCTTCCTTCCTTCCTTCCTTCCTTCCTTCCTTCCTTTCTTCCTTCCTTCCTTCCTTCCTTCCTCACTCTGCTTCTTCCAGCTCCAGCCTGTGTCTGGTGACCTCGCTGGTGGCAAGCCGTGAACCCTTGACGAAGTGAGATTGGAAAGGAACTGTATGGATGGAGTAGGACAGTTGGTTTGAGGCAGGCCAATGCTCTTACAACCAGAAAAGCTAGATAAAATACAAATTTTATAGTTTTTTAAACATCCAAGAGTTGTAGAAATATGAAGAATTAAAGGACTAAAATTCCAGAGAGAGGAGAGCTTCTCAGAAGAGGCTGGCTCTCTTCTTTCCGAGGGCATTTACCAGTCTCGGATGGAGCTGGAGACAGATTTGGGGTTCGGCCCGAGCACAGTCTATACTTGAGAGGCAGAGAAAACCACAACTGGCCAGCAGTGACTCCAGGGTCGGAATTGCACAAACACATAGGCAGGTTACCACCCAAGGCTTCACTGACCTGAGCTGTGTGAGGCAGGAACTTAAGAGCTCTGTGGAACATCTCTGACAAGCGGGGCTGCCTTTCCCACCGCCTCTCTCGCCGCTGAGAACTTGCCAAGCGCTGAATCCCAGGGCAGAGGGCCAGGCCCTGAGAAGAGAGTCATTCAGAGGTAGCCCCAGTCTTACCAAAACGTGGCCCAGCCTCACCATACCCAAAGGTGGAGAAGTAAAATAGATGGCTAAAGGTCACAGCCAATATCTGTAGAAATTTATAGAGTCCAAATAGGAGCTATTTACACAAAAATATTTTTCCTCTTTGCTGAACCTACTACATTAAGCTACAAATCCTGAGCATAAACCATAAGCAATCAGAAGTAAGCAAAAAGCCTCTGTGACAACAGATCCACTTCATAGTATTCTTTTAAATGCCAACTTCTCTCTCTCTCTCTCTCTCTCTCTCTCTCTGTGGGGGCGGGGGGGATTGAACCCAGGGACATTCTACCTCTGAGCTATAACCTCAGCCCTATTTTATTTATTTTTTAATTCTGAAACAGGGTCTGCCAAGTTGCAGAGAGCCTCACTAAGTTGCTGAGTCCATCCTTGAACCTATGATCCTCCTTTCTCAGTCTCACAAATACTGGGATTACAGGCGTGAGCCACCACGCCCAGCTTAAAATGCCAACATTGGATGCAGGGCACTTAGTTTTTTCTGTAGAGCTAGTGTTTGCTCATTTTGAGACTTCTGGAAGTGTCATTTGTGACATCATTTAATGATTTACCAAAAACACTTTGAGAGTAGGAATCCCTTTCATTAGACAACTCTTTGGGGTCTTATTCCTTCATTTGTTCTTAGCAAATGTGTCAGTGTCTTAATAGTGTAAGTAAAAACTTAAATGTTTCGGCAAACAAGGATTCTTAACTGACTCTAAAGCTGTGTTGAAGTCAAGGGCGTTTCTTCCTAATTTGGAGTCAACCAAGTTCAGACTCCAGACGCAGGGAAAATGCAGGACTATCTGTCTTCTTTGTTCAAAACAGAGGACTCTGTAAGTATTTGCCTAGTTAAAAATAACGGCATTCCTTTCCCGAGTCATCAGCTGGACAGTCTAGCCTGCTCATATTTTTTTAACCCAGTCAGGGGAATAAAGGTCAAAAGGCTATGTACTCTGAATTAAATTTTTTTCACAATAGGTTACACCAAAGAATTTGTCTACCTTTTGATATTTTTCTTTAAAGATTTTCCTCCTTTCTTTTTGTGAAAAAATCTAACAGATTTACACTTAAGTTGCTGCGGATCTCTTTCTCCTTCACCAGTTTTTGCAAGTTGTTAACAGAAAAGCGAATTGGTCTCTACCAAATTGTTGTCCGATTTTCTTTATGAAAGATTCTAGTAATTTCAATAACAACAATCTCGGTTGAATAATCCCATCTCTTGATGGCTGTTTGCAGTATGGTCAGCAATTAAACAATGTTGATATTTCTGTTGTGTTGTTTCACTTACATAACTCCCATCCTAGAGTGGACAGACCATTTGATTCAGATAGAAGCTTGTCACATTCTCTCACTCATTTTTACTTTTCATGCCTACTCTTTATTCCATCTGAACAATTTCGTTTAAAAGTAAGTAGATACTTCTGGCATTTTAGGAGAGCATATCAGTGGAATATCTCAGACATTTCTATCCCCTCCCCATTAATCTGTGCCCCCTGCCAGCACCAAGAAAAGAGAGAAACAAAAAAGTTATATGAACTCGTAAAATAAACATCAAAGCTCTTTCTCTCAAAATTCCAGTATAACTTATTGTTATTATAAAAGAGGTACAGTGAAAGAGTAGTTTAAAGTGTGATTTTGACCACTAAAGCATGGTAAGTATGGGGAGATATTTATATTCCAGCCGAGAGGGTTCCAGATTCATCCAGAAAGCCTGCGTGTGATGTTTATTTTAATAATTCATTAGATGTTCTGGTTTAACCAAATGTTAAGCTTATACAACAGTGCTATTCAGAGCTTCTGGGAAGAAAATATGTTGTTCTACAACTCATGGCCCTGTGAGGTTCCTATCAATTCCCATCGTAACGCCCGGGAGGTGCCATACACAGCGGCCCTGGATGATGTATGTCACTGCGGTTCCTGAGCTCACAGATAAAGATCTAGCGGTTGGTGTTGCATGTAAATAATCAGCGCTGCTGACTGTGATCATGACAATTCTACGCAGTTTGAGTCCTAGCTACCTGAGATCATCTTTCTCCCCCGGGTGCTTCCCGACAGCCACAAAGGGCAATGGAAGGCTATAAACTTGGTCAAAGACACATGGAGCCACAGGGTGCTTCGGGGGTCACTGAAGGGCAAGTATGCTTTGTGCCCCATTGGCACCCCCTCCTCTGTGATCACTGGTGGTGGACTGGGGCACACTTCCTCTCATGATTTCCCAAAGGAGGTTATTTTTTTCATCAAGTTCATGCCCTTGACCTTCAGATCAGGCAATGAAATTAGAATGTTTAATAGCAGCAAGGCGAGGAACATTTACGCTGCTCCAAATGGCCACAATATAGCATCCTTTGTGTGATTTCTGAGCTAATATTGCTAATATAGGATTTTTACATTAATTTATTCACTCAATAAATTTTTAATTAGGACAGAGGTGAAATAACCCTCCATCCAAGCAAGAACACAAGTCAGGCTTTTCAACTTTCAAGACAATGTTAAGCTTGCCGAGTGCGTTTTGATATACAAACCATGTGAATCTTCTTTCAAACAATGCCAGATATTTGCACTCTAGGATTTTTGCCAGAATTCAATTTGAACAGACCAGTTCGCAGATTCTTTCGAAAGACAACAGGGAGAAATGATACATGAGCAAGAGAGTTTCTCCATTCGTCTCTTTAGGTATTCTAAACTGTCTTCTTTATCAAAATAGATCTCCAAAAAACTATCTACTTGAAATACAGAAACTTAAACCACTGAAGAACTATCTTTACTAAATTTACATTTTACTGTTATGCAGTTGGCAATTATTAAAGGTCAATTTAAGAAACACCTACTTGAAAAACATTCCTACAACCTGATATGATAGAAAGAGAAATTGAAGGTATTAGAAGTTAGGAGTTCAGAGACCTTGACTTGAGGTACAGTGATGTCCCATGCTAGCTGGGTGATATCTCTAAAACTCGGCGTTTTATACTAATAAGGAACAAAATATCTACATTTAGTAATGATTAAAGTAAAGGAGAAAAGACAGAGGCCTGAGACAAAGCAGATGGCTAAAGCTACATGGATTTACATGCGGATGGTTGAAAACTATGCCTTGTATGAAATCAATGGCTACTGTGTTGTTTAGAGTTCTTTAAATAAGAAAACAATACCAGGAAAATATTCCAGGTGTGTGTGCTACTGAGGACTGAACCCAGGGTCTCACAGTTGTGTTAGACAAGTCCTCTACCGCTGAGCTAAATCCCCAGCCCTTTCTATTTTATTTTGAAACAGATCTCACTAAGTTACCACACCCAGGCCTGGAACCTGCAATCCTCCTGTCTCAACATCCCAAGTACTGGGATTACAGGTGTGCACCATAGCACCAGCTAATATTCCTCCTTTTAAAAAAATCATTATATTAGCTGAGCACAATGGTGCAGACCTGTAATCACAGTACTTGGAAGGCTGAGACAGGTGCAGACCTGTAATCCCAGTACTTGGAAGGCTGAGACAGGAGGGTCGCAGTGTGTGTGTGTGTGTGTGTGTGTGTGTGTGTGTGTGTGTTACTGGGGATTGAACCCAAGAGCATTCTACCTCTGAGCTACACCCTCAGTCCTATTTCATTGTTTATTTTGAAACAGGGTCTCACTAAGTTGCGGAGGGCCTTGTGTTGCTGAGGCTGGCCACAAACCTGCAATCCTCCTGTCTCAGCCTCCCAAATACTAGGATTACAAGCATGTGCCACCACGCCCGGCTCCCTGCCATGGCTGGAACTTCTACCTGCTCTGTCCTCCCTATTTCCCTCAATAATCCCCTCTCTCAATTTCTATTTCAGAACTTCTCCTTTTGAGTTCCTTTACTTTGTTCTGCAACTATATTCAACTCTTCTCCAACTATTAATATTTTTAAACTATTTTGAATCTTTTTCCTATTTTTGTATTTTATTGGTGCAGTATAATTATACATCACAGTGAGATTCAAAGTGATACATTCATATATGCACACAACACCTCTTGGTGTGGTTTCCTCCTAACCCCATCCTGTTACCTCCTCCTCCTTCTTCATACTAGTAAGACTGTTAGTGATACCTTCGTATGTGGACATAATATTATTTGGTCTGTCTCCTTCCTCAAGTCTCCTTTTTCCCACCCCTTCTCCCTCTCCCAATCCCCTTCTGCTATTATATAGGTCTCACTCCTTAATATCATGAAGTCCCTTTTCTTTCCTATTTTCTCCCTAGCTTCCACATATGAGAAAGAACATATGGCCTGTTATGATTTGGGTTTAGAATGTCCCCCAGAGCTCATGCTGTAGGCGAGGCAGCCATGTTGGAGGCAGGACTTGGTAGTTGATGAGGGGTCCCTGGAGGTGTGGCCTTGGGGACTGCATATATGTCCTTTCCTCCCCTTGCTCTTTCTTTTTCTCTGCTTCCGGCCTCCGTGGTGTGAGAGCAGAGTCCCTCCACTCATGCTATGTCTGCTTCCCACTGCCATGCCTGAGCTCCACAGACACGACATGGGCTGAAACCTCTGAAACCTCCAGAACTGTGAGCAAATAAATCATCTTTCCTCTAAGTTGTGGTCATCAGGTATTTTAGGTCACAGCAGTGAGGATGCCGACTAAGATATGACCCTTGACTTTCTGAAACTGGCTGATTTCACTTAGCATAATGTTAAATAGTTCAATCCATTTTCCTACAAATAACATAATTTTGTTCTTCTTTACAGCTGAGTAAAACTCCATTATGTGTGCATACCACATTTTCTTTATCCTTTCATCTGTTAACAGACACCTAGTTTGGTTCCATAGTATGACTATTGTGAATTGTGCTGCTATAAACATGAGTATGCAAGTATCACTATAGTATTCTGACTTTAATTCTTTTGGAAAGATACCAAGGAGTAATATGGCTGGGTCATATGGTGGTTCCATTCCTAGACTTTTGAGGAACCTCCATACTGATTTCCTTGCGGGTTGTACTAATTTACAACCCCACCAACAGTGTTATACAGGTTTCTTTTTGTTATTTTGAATCTACTTTTACTATTACAAAGCTGACCTCCTTCTCTTTGGGACCCAAATTTATGGAAAACCTTTGAAATCAAAACATGGAACTTGTGATCTCTGCATTCCTACCACATGTGTTCATGCCACAAGGAATCACTGAGCAAAAAGGTACCGTCTGTCCCAGGATCTGGGGCCACACCTCTGGGTTCAATCCCCGGTAACGCAAAAAAAAAAAAAAAGACATGCCTGGCCTGTCCTCTAAGTTTCTGGCGTGACAGCTGAACAGATGATGTCATCACAGAGAGAGGAGACATTGATTTCAGTGGTGCGGTACTGGAGTCAGGAAAATGATGAATTCAAATTAGAATATGTTGACTTTGAGATACCCATGAGAGGCCAAGTAGAAAAGCTAAGTAGGCAATCCTCAACTTAAGTAAAGCTCAATACTGCCAATAACCAGCCAATTGCTGAATGTTATCAATCCATTTTCATATTCATCTATTTGAATTCTTTTTTTTTTGTGGTACCGGGGATTGAACCCAGGGGCATTCTACCTCCGCGCTATGCCCCCAGCCCTATTTTTTATACTTTATTTTGAAACCGGGTCTCACGAAGTTGTGGAGGGCCTCACAAGGAGAGAGAGAGAGAGAGAGATAGAGAGAGAGAGAGAGAGCTGAGGCTGGCCGTGAACCCGGATCCTCCGGTCTCCACCTCCCAAAGTACTGGGATTACAAGCGTGCGCCACCACGCCCGGCCTCATCTATTTGAATTCTGCACCATCTGACACTTAGTCATTCCTTCCTTGAAGCAAGAGCTCTTCATCTTGGATTTCTACTTCACATTGCCTTCCTTTGGTTCTCTTCCTACTCTGGCTTATCTTCCTTGGTCTAACCTTAAAAGATATGAGTTTCAACTGGGCGTGGTGGCGCATGCTTGTAATCCCAGTACTTGGGAGGCTCAGACAGGAGGATCACGGGTTTGTGGCCAGCCTCAGCTACTTAGTGAGGCCCTCGTCAACTTAGTGAGACCCTGTTTCAAAATAAAGAATAAAAAATAGGGCTGGGGTATAACTTGGAGGTAGAATGCCCTTGGGTTCATTCCCAGGTCCACACACACAAAAAAAGATTTGAGTTTCAAATGGGGCCTTAAATGAATAGTTCTTAAATCTCCAGCCCCAACATCCTTCAAAACATACAGAGGAAACTCCTCAACCTACATTGTCCACAGGTAGCCCAGATTCAAGAAGCCCAACCCAAAGTCAGGTCTACCCTACCCGTCTCATCCATCATTTCTTCTCCCAAATACTGGTTCTCATTGAATAACATCAAAGGTGAATAACAAGCACAAGGAGTCACTAGGCTCCATCTCGTCACCAAAATTCAATCTAAATCCTTATACTTCGCCCAGGAAGCCCCTTTCCACACTTCCTCACCGCCAAATCTAATCTCTCTCTAACGGACTATGGCAATCCTTGTCTAACTTAAGAGCTTGCAAACGTTTTTCTGTAAAAGGTCATCTGGCAAACATTTTAGGGTTTGAGAACTATACTGCTCCTGTGACAACTACTCAGTTCCATCATTGCAGTGCAGGAACAGCTGTAGACAATGCAGGAGTGGGCAGAGCTGTGATCCAACAAGACTTAATGTATGGACAATGGAACCTGAATTTCTTATGTTCACTTCTGCATCTGTTTTTTAACCTTCCCACACAGACATATTAAAAATGCAAAAGCTGTGCTTAATTCATAGTTTATACCAAAACACAGACTGCTGGTCATAGTGCAGCAGCAGCAGCCCCTGTCCTAACTGCTTGCTCTGTCTCCACATGGCAGCCAGAGAGCAAAATCTGATCCTTTGTAACTGCTGTGTGTGTGTGTGTGTGTGTGTGTGTGTGTGTGTGTGTGTGTTTTCCTGGGGACTGAACCCAAGGGCATTCTACCTCCAAGCTACTCTCCCATCCCTTTTATTTTTATTTTGAAACAGGGTCTTGCTAAGTTGCTGAGGGTCCAGCTAAGTTGCTGAAGCTGGCCTCAAATCCTCCTATCTGAGCCTCCCAAATCCTAGAATTACAAGCATGAGCCACCAGGCCCAACTGTGTAACTCCCCTTCTTAAAAATCTCCAATGACTCCTTTGAGAACACAATTGTTACACTGAAACCCATCTCTTCCACCAGGTGGCCCCAGACTTACTTTCTAAACTCATTTCTTATTCCTGTTCTCAAACACAGCACTCTCTTGCTCCAGACAGAGGAAACTTCTGGCTGGTCCCTGAGCCTCCTGGACCCTCACAACGTTATGCCTTTACATCAGCTCCAAACTAATTTACATTGGACCCAAGCTGATTTAGTTATGCTCCACTCTTAGGTGCTTCTTGGAATTTAATGGTGGCCCCAGAAAACACTGGAAATAGGCAAGAGTTACCTACACCCCTAAGCCTGACTACTTAGCTATAATGAAACTGCAAGTTTCATACCAAATTCTTCCACAACATTTGTTAGCAAGCAGACATAAAATAGTGACACAACATATTTAACTTGATCTTCAATAAAATTTGAACTTTTTGTCCACAGCACCTCACTTGAAGGATTCCCTGGAGCAAATGGTACAACATTTTTGGTGGCAGGAGTCAGCTAAGCATATACCAAGAATTGGGGATCGCATCTGGGGTGCCATTCTTAAAAAATAACAGATAGAGACCATGCTAACTCTCTATACTCCATTCATATAAGGTAGGAATATCTCAAAATATATTTATCAAATCCACATATAAGTGGTGTTCAAGGACAGTCATACTGGATCCTATTAATGAACTTGTGGGCACTCGCTGAACACAGAAAGACCTGATATCTTCAATTTAAGTCCTAACTTAGCCCAGCATGGTGGTGCACACCTGTAATCCCAGTACTTGGTGCACACCTGTAATCCTAAATTGCTTGGGAGCCTCAGCAACTTAGTGAGGCTCTCTGCAACTTAGTGAGACCCTGTTTTCAAATAAAAAATAAAACCAGTCTGGGGGTGTAGCTCAGAGGTAGAATGCCTCTGGATTCAATCCCTAGCACCACAATAAATAAATAAACAAACAAATAAGGCCTAACTTAAGAATCTGTACTGTCCTCTGTATGACTATGTGCTTGAGGATACTTGAACTGGACTAAACTGTAGAGAATTATTAAAAAGTATCTGACATCCCTGGATTGAAGACATATGATTTTATTGCCTAGGTTTGAAATGAAGCTTGCAATATTTTATGTCTCTTTAATTGAGTGTGTACCAAGACCCAATTAAGTCCTTACTCTGAAAGAATAAAGATATCTTGGTCCCTTACCACCCAAAATAAATATACTGATGACTTATGTCCAGTAGTCTGGCATGTAATGGGTGCTGGAAAAAAGTACTTGCTGAATAAATGCACTACATCGGCTTGCCATTCGTTTCTGACTTAATTCCAGGGTACCAGACATGGGCTGTAGCCAGTGCTGTCAGGGAAACGATTTCTTGACATACATCTTATCATATAGCTCCCCTTTAGAATTCACTTAGTCAACAGTTACTGACTAAGGAACAATGTAATTTTCCCACGCAATGCATTTTTAGGAGCAGATAACTCATGCCCATGGTTATTTAAATTCCTTAGGCTCTTTAGGCGCCTCCATCCACATCCAGGATAAGACAGAAACAGTCTGGAAAACCTACAATCATCTATTTAGTCATCTGGAAAAGGCAAGTCAAAGCTGGTATAAAATGTCAGAATTCCAGTCAGGATAGCAAAGCATATTCCAACTTCCTCTTTGACAAAAGGGTCAGGCATTTAAGGTACCTCTCCCCAGGTCACAAACAAGCCCAGGGAGTAAGCACTCCACAGAGACCCCAGAGCTCCTCATACAGTGACGTAAGTTAGGGCGTGGGATTGTCCTTTAAAAAAGATCACCAAAGAGGCATGTGATCAATAAAGCATGAACATAGAGGTGATTGTAGAACTTCTTGACCCTGCTGATAACAGCAAGATTCCTTTGTCTCCCTTACTTTCTATGGATGACACTGGGGTGTTTGCTTGTTTTTGTGGTACTGGAGATTGAACCCAGGGGTATTGAGCTACACCCTCAGCCCTTTTTATCTTTTATTTTGGAACAGGGTCTCTCTAGATTATTGAGAATCTCACTAAATTGATAAGGCTGGCCTCGAATCTGCAATCCCCCTGTCTCAACCTCCCAAGTACAGGAATTAGAGGAATGGGCCACCAAGCCCAGCTGATTAGTAAGCAGTTAAACCCCAGCAGCTCTTGTATGTCGTGCCTGAGCACAGCTCTGCCTGTAGGGAGAGCAGCCGTAATATGAAACAGCTTCATGCTCATCGATGCTCATCATAAAGCACCATCTCTGACTCAGAGACCTGCGGCACCTGGAGACTGGAGAGTCCTGTTCCGTGGGGAACCTGACTCCGCGGAGGTTTTTGTAGAGTGAGACAAAATGATGCTTTTTGAAAAGGAAGAAAAAAGTGTGAGAAGCTAAGTAATTCTAGAAACCTGGAAGTTCCTCTCTTTTTTAGGAAGAATGCTGTAGGTTTTACATGTTCTGTCTTGAGGAGGGTGAAGGCCAGGGTGATTTTTGTGGTGGCCTCGGAAGCACATTTCCTTTCAACATCTTATTGAAGTGAAAACTTTCTGTGAGTTCACCTTCCACTGATAACCACGTTTATATGAGACACAACATTGGATGGAATTCTTGAAACCACAATCTGTGATTTTTTTAAATGAAAGTAACATTCCAAGGACAATGGGAATTTCTAACATTCAACTTTAAAAAACTCCTTGATGGACAATTTGTTGTTCTTAGTGGCATTGTTAAAGGGTGACTGTTTTTATGTTTTGGGGTTTTTTCTTTTTTTGGGGGGTATTGGGAATGGAACCTTGGGCCTTGTGCCTGCTAGGCAAGCAGTCTACCACTGAGCTACACTCCCAGCCCAAGGGCAACTGTCGATAAACCATAAAGTTTGCAAAGGCTTCACCTGGGAGGGGGAGGAGTCAGCAATTCATTGGCAGTAGCCTCTAAGTCACAGTATGACATAAGTGCCTTCTTCAATTACGGTCCCAGTTTATGTGACTTTGGAACTAACAAGTTTGATATAGCTCCCCAGACTTGTAAAACTGGATTGGAAACGTATGCCACTATGTTGAGGATGTTCTACATAATGCTTGACTTTTCTGTACCTCAGTTTCCTTATCAATGAAACGGGGTCAGTATAGCACTACAACTTAGTGCTATGGTAAGTGGATTAACTGACCCCTGAAAAATGCTTGCAGGAGTCCCTGGGATGTAGTAAACATGACATTTTTTCCCCATATGGTTTTCTGATTGTCAAGTGAATTAAGGGAATGCATTTACCAAAATAATTTTCTGGGGTCCCTCTAGTTTTTGAGAGAAACAGCTTTTCAGCTTCTCATTCGTGGGAAATCTGCTGACAGCTTCATATCATTTAAGATATGCTCAAAACTGGAGTACACAAGAAGATAATGCAGTTTTATGAAATAAATCAGTGATACCCTTACCCGTTTGATGATTCATTTGTGGAATTTAAATCTTTGAAGAATGCTGATGGTTTGTAAGAGCTACACCTCCAATTACCTCACAGAGCGATTTCTATAGTTCTGCTCTACATATTTTAAATGAAGTAAGAACAGTGTTGGACCTGATTATGCCTTCAAATTTGTACACATGAAGTGTCGAGGGCATAGCATATTTCTGTCTCAGTTCTCTCTATTTGGTTTATTTCAGGAAAAAGTGAAAATTTCTAGGTTATTCATCACAGATTATAAACTTATTAACATAAAAATATGTAATATGAGCTGGGCACTGTGGCACACACCTGTAATCCCAGTACTTGGGAGGCTGAGGCAGGAGGATAGCAGGTTAGAGGCCTGAGTTCACTGATTTAGTGAGATCCTGTTTCAAAATAAAACAATAAAGCTGAGCATAGTGGCACACACTTGTAATTCCAGTACTTGGGAGGCTGAATCAGGAGGATCATAAGTCTAAGACCAGCCTCAGCAATTTAGCAAGGCCCTGATTCAAAATAAAAAAGAGTTGGGGGTTTAACTCAGAGGTAGAATGCTCCTGGGTTCAATCCCCAGTACCACAAAAAAATAAAAATCAAAACAAATAAATAAAAAGAGCTGGAGTTGTAGCTGAGAGGTAGGACCCCTGGGTTCAATCCCCGATACTATAAAAAGAGGAGAAGAAAGAGAAAGAATAAAAGGGGGGGGGGATGAAGAAAACAAGGAAGGAGAAAAATCTATAATATGCTCCCAAGACACTCCTTGATATTTTTCACATAAGTAATATATAATCAGCATGGATGTTTTTTTAAAAAAATCTGTATCAAAAGGAAAAATAAAAGTGTATTGATCAAGCACACAGAGATGCTCACTGCTAATATTTTGATGTGTATAATTCTAGTCTTCATACTTCCATATGTATACACATCACATACATGCACACACACATAAATAAAATTTGAATTATACATAGCATACTCTTTGATAATATACTCTTTTCACTTTGTGAGTGCTTTTCCACTCAAAGTGAGTGTCAAAAACAGATATATCTTCATGGAAAGCAACAGGTAGAGATCCTGGCAAACGAGAAACAGGTTGTGAGGAAGCAATAATCAGAAGAAGGTCTCTGTGCAGGATGAGCAGAGAGCCAAGCCAGGACTGCAAGATAGAGAGATAATCTAATACTGGGATATATGACAGAGACCCAGTAACCGAAAATGGAATTCAAAGTAGAGAACTGGAAAATTACAAAAACAAACACAAACCAAAAAAGAGTTCAGTTATTAGACTTGGGATGTTGTGGTTTAGATGTGGAATGTCCCCTGAAAGCTCATGTATTGATGTTCATAATTAAGTCCTGAGGGTTGTATCTCATCATGTGGATAAATCCATTGTAATGGAGTTTTTGGGTGGTAACCTAGACAGGTGGGGTGTGGCTGGAGGAGGTGGGTCACTGGGGATGTGGCCTTGGGGATTGTGCTTGTGTTCTGGTATCCCCTTGCTTGCTCTCTCTTCCTTTTGGCCTCCTTGATGTGAGAGCAGAGCCCTCACACTCTCTTCCCCCATTCCCCGCTCCATGCCCTGAGCTTTGCCCATGTAACCTGTCCTAACATGGGCTGAAACCTTGAAATCTCCAAAACTGTGAGCAAAGAAATCTTCTTGCCTCTAAGTTGTGGTGCTCAGATGTTTTGGATTACAGCAGTGAAAATGCTGACTGAAACATGGGACTAGTCACAAGGGTCAGGTGCTACTGTGTGGTGAGTGAGCAGGTCAGACTGGCTGATGTGAAGGTTTGGGGTCAGCTTCCATGCCCCAGTGTCAGATCAGCTTTGAGGTGGAGGCAGTCATGAGAGTCGTAGCAGCATCTTCCTGATCTCCAGACATTAATGGTGCTGAGAACCTGAAACCAAAAATTCAATGGTATCCCCAAGTTTCCATTTTTTACGGCTTTCTCTAAGATATTGTAAGCATCTAATTCTTGTATTAAATTCCTTCCTGAGAGGAGACTCCTGGTTTCTGATCTGAAACATAAAAAGCTTGGAAGTTGTCACCCCTATCCTTGCAACAAGAAAAAAAAAAACTGAACAAACTGAAAATCAACAACTCTTCTCAGATCTGTTGAAGAATTGAGGCCACAGGGCAAATTGCTGCCTCAAAAACTGGCAACAGCCCGGGTGTGGTGGCGCACACTTGTAATCCCAGTACTTGGGAGGCAGAGACCAGAGGATCCGGGTTCACGGCCAGCCTCAGCTACTTAGTGAGGCCCTCTGCAACTATGTGAGACCCGGTTTCAAAATAAAGTATTAAAAAACAGGTCCGGGGGTATAGCATGGAGGTAAAACGCCCCTGGGTGCAATCCCCGGTACCGCAAAAAAAAAAAAAAAAAAAAAACTGGCAACACAGCCGGGTGTGGTGGCGCACACCCGTAATCCCAGTACTCAGGAGGCTGAGATGAGAGAATCACAGCTTTGAGGCTAGCTCACGGTAACTTAGCGAGATTCTGTTTCAAAATAAAAAATAAGTTGGGCATGGTGGTACATGCTTGTAACCCCAGTACTTGGGAGGCTGAGACAGGAGGATCACAGGTTTGAAGACAACCTCAGCAAGTAGTGAGACTCTCATCAACCTAGTGAGACCCTGTTTCAAAATAAGAATAAAAAATAGGGCTAGGGGTATAGTTCAGAGGTAGAATGCCTCTGAGTTGAATCCCAAGTACCAAATAAATAAATAAATATAAAAAATAAAAAGGGCTAGAGGTATAGCTCAGAGGTAGAATGTAATCAATCCCCAGTGCCACCAAACAAAACCAAACAAAAAACTGAAGAGACAGAGGATCACAACTTACTAGGTTCGCAGGAGCAGAAGCCTGCGGCTGAGGCCAATACGAAACCCACATCTGGAGCTGACACTGGAAGGAACTGTTAAAACTATAACTGAGGAAATGCTGGAGGCTCAGTGTAGACTGGCTTGAGAGTTTAAAAACTCCAAGGGTGCCCAGTCCTAGAGGGGCTTTCACACTTTCATCTGTTTTGTCTTCAGGAACCCCGCGAAGTTCTCGCTGTGAAGATCAGAGAAAAATCCCCTGGGCTTCTTGCAGGGAAGGGAAAAGTAGCAATTTTGAAATATGCCTAGAGATTTCTATTCTCCTTAACAAGGCCTGCCTTTAAGAAAAACTATTTTACAAGAGCCTAATGGACTAGGTTTTACTGAAACCTGATTGACCCGAGGGGAAAAAAATAACCAACTGCAGTCCCTTCTGTTCCTCCAAGCTAGCATGCAGGAAGGTCACAGGCTAGGGACACAGCTCACTAAAAACAAACCCACTCACAGCGCAGCAGAATGCCTCCCCTCCGCCACATCTCACCATCACAGGGCTCAAGTATAGAAACGGGTTCCAGGTGAAAGACCTGGAATCACAGACAAGTGTTGGAGTTCCTTCCTGCTGGGGCGGGTTGGGTACCCAGTGCCATCGCCTTCCCCCACTGTCGCTGAGGAACTTCAGCCTCAAATCTCTACCAGCACAGGAGGCTCCAGGGCAAGCTGCCGCCATCTTCCACCCTCGACACCCAGGACCCAGCTGGCTTTGACCTCCCCACCTCCTCGCTTTCTTCTGAACCCTGCCTTGATCTTTTCTGCTTTTGAAAAATAAAAATATCTTCCAACAGGAAAAATGAGGCCCCTAAAATGGATACAGTAAGATGGACTTGGTGGTGCATGCCTTTAATCCCAGTACTTGGGAGGCTGAAACAGGAGGATCACAGGTTTGAGGCCAGCCTCAGCAATTTAGCAAGGCCCTCAGCAACTTAGTGAAACCCTGTTTCAAACTAAAAAATAAAATAGGGCTGGGGGGTGTATCTCGAGGTAGAATGCCCCTGGGTTTAATCCCCAGTACAATAAAATAATAAAATAAAATAATAGGTAGAGTATTGATGATCCCCTCTGGCCTCCCCTGGAAGTGGTAAGCAACTTTCCTAGAAAGGAAGAGGAGGGCTTTGATAATATTGCTCCTTCGACCCTTAAGTCTCCATCTAAAATCTGTCTTTAATGAATTTGCCAGCCTGAAAAAACTGCATGATCTCTTACCTCCCTGACGTGTTGATTATTTTATGCAAAACTCCTTTGCCAGCACAAAACTGGTTTCATGAATCCACGAAAGGTGGCAGCAGGGAAACAGAAGAAAGGAGTGTGTGTGTGTGTGTGTGTGTGTGTGTGTGTATGTGTGTGTATGTGTGTGTATGTGTGTGTGT
>PVJS01016391.1:0-37546 GCA_004027185.1 Glis glis
TGAGACCCGGTTTCAAAATAAAGTATAAAAAAAATAGGGCCGGGGGTGTAGCGCGGAGGTAGAACGCCCCCGTGTTCAATCCCCGGTACCGCAAAAAAAAAAAAATAGAAAAAAATAAGTAGATGTTTGCCTTACGTTCTAGAACTCTCTTATCCCAAATTTCAAGTGTCAGGGTGTTATTCAAAACTCTAAAAAGGGTTTCCCTCTTTTTTTCAATACTGTTTATTGTGCATAATGCTGAGATGAGAGATGATAACAGAAATAAAAGAAAGGAAATAATGGCATTGGCGCTGGATAAATTCTGGTCAGTTTTTTTTAACACTCCCATGGCAAATAATACATAACTCAGACTATTAAATGAGTATAAAGAAGCCATTGCTTTGGTTATTTCAGTATGAAACTCAAAAGAAAGTATATAGAGCCAGTCATGGTGGTGTGCACCCAGTACTTGGGAGGCTTAGACAGGCGGGTCACAGGTTCGAGGCTGGCCTCATCAACTTAGTGAGGCTCACATCAACTTAGTGAGACCCTGTTTCAAAATAAAAACTAAAAATAGGGCTGGGGGTGTAGCTTGAAGATAGAATGTCCCTGGATTCACAGGGAATGTCCCCAGAGCCACAAATAAAGGAAGGAAGGAAGGAAGGAAGGAAGGAAGGAAGGAAAGAAGGAAAGAAGGAAGGATATAGAAGTGTTAGAAGTGTTTTGAAAATAATTTTGATTACAATACTAGGTAAAAAAAATACATATCTACACACATATATGAAACTGAAACAGAAGTTTCAGAGATGACAGTACTTTTATCTCATTTGAGGCATTTCTGGTACTTTCTATTCTGTTCTATTCCTCTTAAAATTTTAATGCTTTGTATGACTGCTAAATTTATTTCCTAACTCATTAATGGGTCTTGACTCACAGATTGAAAAATTCTGCCTCAGAGGACCAAATATGCACACTTCTCATATTGATGCTATTGTTTGGGAGTTCTTGTGCCCTTTTAGCTAAATTTATGTGCTGGGAAACAACCTTGTGTGGATCACTGTGCTGGACTCTGGGAACTTCAGAGTTCTTCCTTCACTTGCCTGAGTCAGGAATGTTCTCAGGCAGCAGAGAAAGCAGGGTGAGCAAAATGACAAGCAGTCTCGGCCCTCCTATAGCTTATGCTGTAGCAGATGAAATAAAACTCAGAATTCAAGGAGTTTTGGAAGATAAGTCATTCACTTGAATAGCTATGATAAGTTAAGTACGCATCTTTATTAGCACTGTCTGGATAAAGATGTTTTCTTATCTAGAAGGGTCCCCCATTTTTACAGGTGAGAAAATGGAGGCAAGAAGTCTCTGTCTTTTACCTCAAGTCACATTGTTATTTTGAGTCCCAATCCAGGGTTGCATATAAAATATATACTATCTTGCATGATGGAGTGATTTTTGTGCTAGAAACAAAGTGAGCTGGAGGTTTAGAAGAGGAAGTGATGAGTCATACTGCCAAAATGTTTGATCCTTAGAAAATTCTGGAAGAGTCTCCACAGCCCCCATGTCATCCTTTTTTTTTTTTTCCTTTAGGAGGAGCAAATCTGATTATTCTTGAAAAAAGAGACGGAGCAAGTCTTTTGAAGAGATGAGGGGCCCCTTCTCATGCTTCACAATATTTTCCGAATAAACTTAAAATCCCTCAATTGGAATATATCCATCTAAATCCTTATTTCGGGAAACAAAGTCAACATTTTCTGAGGTCATCATGGCAAGAAACCAAAGCTTGTCTCCTGCTAGGGAGGATCTATAGTTTGTTCTTCTCATCACCAAGCATTTCATGAGCATTGGCCCAAGAAAGCATGCGACTCACACGCTCGCTTGGCATCTGCTGCTTCTTACTGCTGGGAGCTGAGGATTTAAAGAGGCACATGTGGGGGTCCTCTCAGCTCCACTGGACTTCTGTGCACATACACATCCTCTTCAGTTAGCTCTCTCAACCTTGAAGATGGGCTCATTCTGCAAACTTATGGGTGTAATTGATTGCTATTTGGGAAAACAAGTCATTTAGATACAAGAGTAGCTGTAGGGGCAAAATAGGCAAAGAGAACATTTCTAAAGTGCCAGTTCTGAGCAGAGCCATATGCCCCCAGGACCTGATCGCTCCATGATCTCTGTGTTCAGAGAGGTTTCTCCTGACCTTGCTGCCTATGTCAAATCACCTGTTCTATTTTCTTGGAGCCCTATGACCTCTATTCTCCTTCTCATGCAACATGAGTTTTAATTTTCCATTTATTTTTATGACTAATCCATAAGTGTCTCTCTTTATAGAGTTCTCACTATACTTACTATAGGCTTAAAAAAGTAGAGGTTCTTGAGCTGGGCGTGGTGGCACACGCTTGTAATCCCAGTACTTGGGAGGCTGAGACAGGAGGATCCGGGTTCGCAGCCAACCTCAGCTACTTAGTGAGGCCCTCTGCAACTTAGTGAGACCCTATTTCAAAATAAAGACTAAAAAATAGGGCTGGGTAAAGGTTGGAGGTAGAATGCCCCTGGGTTCAATCCCCAGTACAAAAAAAAAGTAGAGGTTCTGTTATTTACTCTATTATTGGTGTTTCCCCAGTAATAAACCCTATGATCAATACATAATAAGTGTTCATTGAATCAATACATAATAAGTGTTCAATAAGTCTTTATTGGATGAATAAATTGGCATTTTTAAGCATTTTAAGGTAGTTGACATGTTGGTTTTAGCAAGGTCCTTCATTTAGCCTAATCTTTATTATTGATTAGCTACCAAGGAGCAATTGATAACCACTCATGATCTTTTTTTGTTGTTGTTTTACAGTCAATTTTGACCACTTCGAAATTTTGCGAGCCATTGGGAAAGGCAGTTTTGGGAAGGTGAGAACCGAATTGATTATCTATCAGCAGAGCTACACAGCTCAGGGAAAGAAGGTCTGGGAATGTTCAGATTATTGAGTTATTGAAGCCCTAAGGAAAGATAATTCAGAGATGTTTTTATAATGGATTTCTATAAAACTGTCAGCACAACTTGAAGGAAAGTGTGTGAAAAGACGGCTGCTTAATGAGCATACACTGTCCTCAGAATTACCTTCTTCAAATCAAGTCTGTTTATTCTCCCTGGAGTTAGAGACTTTCTATCCTAAAAATGACTGAGATTTCAGAACCGTATTCAAATGGTATCAGCTGTACCTCCAATAACAGTTATCTTGTCATTGTAGGAGTTAATTCTTTTCATGTGGGAAAGAAATCACTGATTTCGATTTCCTTTTCCCTAGTAGTACCATGTTTTTATTTTCATACTTAATCTGAAATTTTCTAAGAACTTTTCAGAGTCAAACCATGGTTATTAGTTCCTTGATGGAGACCTACTTTAAGAGGGAATAATATTTCATATGAAACTTGCATTTTACTTTATCAGGAATTCTATGGGCCTCTAAAGGAATTTCAAATATATGGATATCATATTTAATGTTTCCTACTGTTTAGAGTCCTTCTTATTATATCTGCTATGGCTGTAAGGAGAAACTGCACAATGTTGTTCAGCTTGACGGTGTAGTCATGTCAGTTTCAGCCACTTAAAGCAGGGTTATGAATGTTATTTGATATTGGAATATTCCTGACATGGAAGTAGATTTAACTCATATATATATATATATATATATATATATATATACATACACATATATATGATTTAAATCATATATATAATATAAATTATGTCACACACACACACACACACACACACACACACACACACACATATCTCCAAAAGAAAAACCAGGCAAACTTGTTTGAGAAAGCAGGGATTCAACAGTTGAACCAGTGCATGGGGAAGAAAATGAAATCTGCACTCTGAAATTGGAGCTAAGTGGGAACTTCAACAAAAGCACATTTGCAAGGGATGGGGCAGCCACGCCACGCTGAAGAACAAGTCCTGTTTTGTCTATCAGCCATGAACCATTCGCTCCCTAATCACCTGCTCGCTTGGGTTTGCATCATTAGGTGTGCATTGTACAGAAGAATGATACCAAGAAGATGTATGCCATGAAGTACATGAATAAACAGAAGTGCGTGGAGCGCAACGAAGTGAGAAACGTGTTCAAGGAGCTCCAGATCATGCAGGGCCTGGAGCACCCTTTCCTGGTGAATTTGTGGTAAGTGGTTTGACTGGACCTCTGAAAGGAGACACTCCTATCTTCATTCCCAAACACCATTAAATAAACACCTTTTTTTAATATTGGTGCATTGTAATTATACATCCTAATGAGGTTCAGCGTGATAGAAACATATATGCACACGGCGCTTGGTGTGTCTCCCTCCAGATCCCACCTTGCTGTCTCCCCCTCCCCACACATAATACTGAAATTGGTATTGATAACTTCGTATATGAACATAACATTATTTGAACTGTTTCCTTCATCAAGTCTCCCCTTTCAGCTCTCCACCTCCCTCCTCAAATCCCCTTGCACTGTTCTACTAGTATCTCCCCTAATTTATCTGAAGTCCCTTTTGTTCCCCAATTTCTCTCTAGCTTCCGCATATGAATGAAAACATATGACCCTTCACTTTCTGGGACTGGCTAACCTTGCTTAGCCAGTTCCATTCATTTTCTTGCAAATGACATAATTTTGTTCTTTCTTATGGTTGAGTAAAATTTCATTGTGCACATATACCATAGTTTCGTAATCAATCCATTCATTCCTTGACGGACACCTAGGCTGGTTCCATAGTTTGGTTATTGTGAATTGTACTGCTGTGAGCAAGGATATGTATATGTCACTATAATATTCTGACTTCAATTCCTTTGGGAAGATCCTTAAGAGCTGGATCGTATGGTGGTTCTATTCTGACAAATGCATCTTGATTTGCGCCTTTGCAAAATGCTCATTAGGATCTTCCTCAAGGGTTTTTGGTCTCCTCGATTTCCTTGGCTTCGTAATGAAACAAAAGTTTGGTCTTACTGTCATCAATAAATACTTAGTTCAGTCATCATAGCTCCCTTGTCCTAGTTTTTAAAGCATTGTAACTAAATGGGCTGAAAAGTAATAGATGTTTTACCACTCATTCGATAGTTTTCCCCATAAACTGTGGGTCAGGGACTGGGGGCAAAGTATGACATCCTTAGCTAATATGAAGCTGATCTTTGAAACTCGTGTAAAGCACTTTCTCTTTAAAATAACTGGTAATAAAAGTGGCTTCTTTGTAGCACACTTTGTAATCAGCTACAGATATACCTGTGACTTGGGAAAAGAAGGGCGCTCTCTTTCTCACCCAATAGATTTGAACACAGCTACAGCTAACTTATGTCAGTGGCTAGACATTAACTGACTGTGATCCATTCTCAAAGCCATTATCATAATCCAGGCGAAGAAAATGGGGAAGAAGATTGCAATATCTATTACCTCCTTTTTGCTCCTTTCTTGTGCATTGAGGTCTTTATGTTTCCCCTTCATTTTACTCTACATCTTAATGCATCCATTATGTTAAGAGCTAGTTCTTAAAGCTAATTCAGTAAGACTGTTATTTAAATATGCATACCAAGGAGTTCTTACCAGCAAAGGGGGAAAAAAGTCTTTATCTAGAGAATGCTAATGGAAAAATAATTGGGATTTCACTATGTGTTTAGAGACAACCTTCTGGAGGAATCAGTGCATAAAACCTGCCTTAATCCATCTTTAATTAATACAATTCACTTAATACACAGTTTGCTCAAAGCTTCTATGCCACAGTTGAAAAGAAGATGGTTCTGTGTGACTTAGAAATAGATCTATTATAGTTTATGTACTACTCAGACATGGTAAGAGGCGAATTTTGGCTCAGCCCCAGTGTATTTAATCAGCATTTTGGAGTGGCCTATTCAAAATGCTGCCATGTAAGAAGTTAAAATGGATGCAGTTCTCTTTCTTAGCAATTGTCAAATTGCTTTTCTCCACCCTAAGGATGACAAGGTGCTTTTGCTTAACAACTATCCTTTGTTCAAAGTTATATTTTCCATCTTTAAAAGTTCAGCCAACTAATTTTCCTATTGAAGGCCAAGAACTCTTCATAAGGAAACACATAATACTTTTGACCTTTTATGTTTGTCCATCATTGCTCTGTGGCCAAAGCTGATTTCATTCTGTTCCCACGTTTTTAAAACATGGGTGTTTGAGATTTTCAGCTGGGCAAAGTTTAGAAGTTTTATTATTTGCAAACTTTGTGTCATTCCAGACAACATTCTGATCTCCATGCACACACACGCATTATATAATACTATTTTCTTGTTCGTATTTCTTACATTGATCTCACAGACATTGGGTGCCTTCACATTGATAGAGAGAGAAGACTATGCCTCCCTCTGCCCAATGGTTCCAGCATCGCATTCAGAACTGGAAACTAGGAGAGGCGCATTCCTAAAAGTACAGCAGAAAATTCTTTTCTCCTTCAAACCTTGAGTAAAAAATCTTCAGAAAGAAAATTTATTCTTTGTAATGAATGCTCTCTGCCCTAAAAAGTACCGTTTAGTGGTTGTACGTGAGTCTTTTCACAATTGTTGAGCACCTTGCAATGCTTCTGAAGGTGTAAATGTGAGTAATTTATTATTTTTGAGTCACATCGTTAGGAGATAGGGCTAAAATGTATAACGCGGGTTGTCTTTATTAACGAAATAAAATGCTATATCCAGTACCTGGTATATAATATCTTACAAATATTAGTTTTTTCCTTCCCTGCTCCATGAAGACATAGCATTCTTAATATACCAGTCACTAAGAGGCCAGTGTGAGGCCAGGCGTGGTGGCACACGCTTGTAATCCCAGTACTTGGGAGGCGGAAACAGGAGGATCCAGGTTCGCGGCCAGCCCCAGCTACTTAGTGAGGCCCTCCGCAACTTCGTGAGAACGGTTTCAAAATAAAGAATAAAAAATAGGTCTGGGGGTGTAGCTCGAAGGTAGAATGCCCCTGGGTTCAACCCCTGGTACCGCAAAAAAAAAAAAAAAAAAAAAGAGGCCAGTGTGGATGTTCAAAACACAAATCTGAAGGATGATAGGTCGGTCCTGAAGCACTGTGGAAAGTTGTATGTGGGTGTCTTCATTCTCTCTTAGAGCTTTTGTTGTTTGGTTTGTGTTGTTTTCTACCCTCATTCTGCAAATCAAACAAATGACAGCAAAAAAACAAAGATTCTCCAGTATCTTATATGCAACTTAATCAAGATTTATGTCCTGGGTCTAACTATTAGATTTGTCTTTATATCCCCAAAGCCATGAGAGCTGGCTTTCTAAAGAAACACTGCATAATTTACAAAATGACAGCAATGTGCTTTTAACTCCTTCTCACCTGTCTACTCTCTTTTACTGACATACTTTGTAGGCCTCTCCATATTGCTTTGGGCAATTTTCTCATCCATACTTAAAATGCCTCTAGCCTCTGGGGATGTGTTTAGGAAAAGATCATATATATGATCATGTATATCATCTATCATATAAAATCTATATAAAATCTATATGATAGATGATATTTGAAAACTTTTCTGCTCATTGCAGTCAATTTGAAAAACAGGAAAAAAAAAAAACCCCACCCCATAGAAAATGAAAGTTCTCGAATAATCCTACCACTGTCTTTCAAGGTGGCTGCACATTCCTAACATATTGGTGTGAGCTTTCCAGAAAAATGTGTGCATATGGTTTTCTGGTTTTGATCATGCATTAGCTCTATTCATTCCTCGATTTTGTATATATCTATTGAGTGTCCAAAACAAGTTAAAATTAAGATTGTCCTATAAAATACAAGATACACAATTATATTTGAATTTCTGCAAAACAGATGATAATTTTTAGCCTATGTCTCAAATATCACATAAGACATATTTTTTCCTGAAAATTATTCATTATTTATCTGAACTTCCAATTCAACCAAGTATCTTGTATTTTTATTTGTTAAATCTGGCAAGTCTCATTGTAACAGAGATCCATACTTTGGGGATGCAGGGGTGAGCAAGAGTGAACAGATCCCCAGTTCCCCCGATATTAATACTATTAACTGGGAGAGTCTGAAATTAATTCTGTGTCACATGAATGTATAAACTGTGAGAAGCTCACAAAGAGACCACATACAAAGTTCTGTGCGTGTGGTGTTTGTGGGTATGCGTGTTTCAGATAAAGAAGTTCACTAATACAGGGAAGAGGTGTTTATGGAGGAAGAACATTCAGAATTAAAATTCCACCTTGCCAGCCTCCAGGATGGGGCCCTACTCAGGAATAGTCTTCAGATATAGGCCACGTTATCAAGTGAAGGCTGCCAGACAGGGTTGGCATCCAGGGCAACTAAATAAAATCTTCCTGCAAGGCCCCCTGAGGGCTGTTCACAAAGCCCTGGCAATCCACAGCCTGAAAACAAACAAGCCCCAGTCCTTCCCAGCACCCTGTTCCCTGTGGCTTTTGTTAATTGAGATCAAGCCTGCAGCTGCACACAGCTCTCCAGGGCCTCAGGGCCTCCTTCCTCATCTTGTCCCCTGTCCCTGTGAGCAGAGATGCTCCACATGTGGCTTCAGTAAACTAGAAGACAGGATCATCTTTTTATTTTTTCTTTGATACTGGGATTGAACCCAGGGGCATTCTACCTCTGAGCTACACCAGAGCCCATTTCCTTTTTCTTTTTCTTTTTTTTTTTTTTTTTTTTTTTAGTACTGGGGATTTAACTCAGGGGCATTCTACCTCCAGGCTACACCCCAGCTGTATTTTTTATTCTTTGTTTGGAAACAGGGTCTCACTAAGTTGTGGAGGGCCTCACTAAGTAGCTGAGGCTGGCTGCGAACCGGGATCCTCTGGTCTCAGCCTCCCAAGTACTGGGATTACAAGGGTGTGCCACCACGCCCGGCTTTCATTTTTTGAAACAGTCTCACTAGGTTGCTGAAGCTAGCTTCGAACCTGTGATCTTCCTGTCTCAGCCTCCCATATACTGGGATTACAGGTGGGTACAGCCACCACACCCAGCAGGATCATGTTTTAAGTGGAAAAGGCCACCTCCTGTAGTGGGAGTGCCGCAAGGGGCCCTTTTAGACCCTGAACACAACACAACCCAGTAGATGGGATCCCTGGAAGCCACCTCCTTCACCTGGGCTCAGTGTCCGCCATCTTGATGGAATCAGAGGATGAAAACTGTCTGGCAGAGCCACAGTGCAGGTTCTAACTTCCCGATGAATGGTGTTTTGTCACTTTTGGGTTTATACATACTGTATCCTAACACACTTAGTTGATGGAGATTGTTATTCCCATTCTACAGCTGAAAAAACTGAGGTTTAAAGAAGTTAAGGGCCATTCCCAGAGTCACATGGAGAGGAACTGGCAGAACCGTTACCGGGGGGAAGATTTTGATATTATTCTGCAGCGTTCCAGTCCCTGCCTCTCTGCATGGAAACCATTCAACCAAAGAAGCACAAATGGGTCTTCAGGAAGTTTATTTAGAGAAGTGATTGCACCTTGTGAGGAAGACCATGGAGAGAGGGGGAGGCGTCATGCTCTAAAGGAAAGCCTCTGGAACAGGCTGTTTTCTGGGGTTGAAAATGGCTGGCGTCTTCCACATGTCATTTTTTTTTAATTCCCTTTGGACTCTTCCTTCCTCATACGTGTTACATTTGGGGTGGCTGACTGCCCTTTGCACGTCGCACCTTGGGGACTCTGCGTTGTCCCCTTCCCCTTCCCTCAGGGAAGGGGGTCTAAGTGAGGCTCTGTAGGTGGGCTTAGCCTTCTGCCATCTCTGTGTCTAGTCCATCACTCCCAGCTGACCCTATCTGCTAATGTCTAAGTAGCTGCCTCCACAGAACCAGAACTCAAATCCAAGGATTCTTGACTTCAAAGCCCCTGCTCTTCCTTCTGCTCAATACCAGCCCCTATAGATACCTTGTGAGACTCCCTTACAAAATATGTAAGGAAGCAGAATTTACTTTGTTTATTGTCTTTCACACCCTAAAAGAATAAAAACTCCACAGGGCAGTTACGTTTGCCTGCTTCCCTGTGTCTCATTCTGTCTGTTACCTAGCACACAGCAAGTGCTCAGTAAGTACCTGTGGAATGAATGAATGAATGCAAAGAGAGGGCAGGCTCAGATTCAAGGGGTGGTAAATAGGTTGCATCTCTGATGAGAGGTAGGGCAGAGTCAGTACTGCAGAAGTCCAGGTAGAGGAATCGCTGTGGCCAGTTTGCAAGCAATCTACCACGGCCCATGAGATATTTCTAAGAAACCAACAAAATGATCAAGTCAATGGTAGGAAATACAAAGACTGTGAGAACGGAGAGTTATGTGAGGTTATTGAGCGCTGTAGCCCTTTGGAAGGCATTAAGGGAGAATTTGTCTTTGGGTATGATCCTGATGAACATGCACGGGTGGAGGAAAAGAGGGGGAAATCCCTGAAGAAGAATTTGGCACAGAAGCAGTGTTCCTGTGCAGCCCAGGCATAGTGATTGTACTGTGCATAGTGGATGATGGACTAGTGGATTAATGAACAGGAAACTAGCTAAGTCTTTATAATGCAGACCTTGATTTTTCATTTACTCGTCCATATTAGGAAAGTTTCCTTTATTAAAAGACATATAAGGAGCCATTAGAAATTTGAGCTAAAAAGAAATTCACTGAAAGGATGTGGGGTGGTTTGCAGATTAAGAGGTAAAGCTAAAGAAGTAAGATTCAGGAAGGTGGGGGACAAAGGCAGTTCTGGGAATCTAGATAGCGAGGACTAATGGACAAGTTCTTGAGGCTGTCTGGGCCAAGATGAGTCAGCTCCAACCAATTTTCTAACTTTGTATCACCCACTCAAGATTCAAAGTCCCGGGAGAGAGTCAAGTTGGCCTTGCTTGGAAAACATGCCTGCCCCTGGGCTAAAAGAAAGAGAAAAATAAATAAGCACTCCTGGATCGTTGGCCTGAGCAACTTGGACAATCACGTCATTTTCTGAGATGGGGAGATCTGAGCAGAGCAGCTTCCTTGTGAAAATCAAGAAGAATCTTTGGCCGTGTTAATTTTGAGCTACCTCTCAGTCATCCAAATAAAACTGCTGAATAGGGAGTGAGTCTGGGATTCAGAAGAGATGTTGGATAGTAGTGTTCCCTGGTACCATTTCCACTGTTGGATATCGGAGATGGATAGTAGTGTTCCCTGGTACCATTTCCACTGTTGGATATCGGAGATGGATAGTAGTGTTCCCTGGTAGCATTTCAGTTGTTGGGTATCACAGATGGATAGTAGAGCCCCTAAGGTAAGAACAGATGCAGGAATGATCTAGACATTTCTGAATGCTATTGGTCTCGTTTGGCTGTCAGCACTACACAGGTGAAGGGAAGTTGCGTGCACTGAACGTGGAGGGACAGGCAGGAGATGTGAAGGGAAAGTAAGAATCTCTGTGTTTGGTATGAATGGTGGGAAGTCTTCCCCAGGCCCTGGAAAGCTGAGAACTATATACCTTGGTCAGTAAAGAAATAAATTGTCTTTTTTAGTTAGAGAGGTGGAGGGGTGGACAATACACAGTGCCAAATGAACGTTTCTGTCTCCCACTTTAGGGAAAGAGTATTCAACTATTCAACCCTGCACCCTGTCATCCTGGCCAGGGATGCCTAGCCGCTCTCTGAATCACAAGCAGCCATTCCTATCCCATCAAAGAACACCTGAAACTCACCAACTTAAATTGATCTCTTTTCAATTGGTCTATAATTGCCGTGGAACACAAAAGTCTGATTTAATTGTCCCTCATTATCATCTGAGCATGTGTCTTGGCTTTTTCTTTTATATGGGGAGCTAGATAATATTATTCCCCTTCGCCTGTTTACTGTCTATCTTATTCTCTGAGGTAACTGTCTCAAGAGATTCTGCAGAAAATAATAATAGCCAAATTTCCCCCTGGAGAGGCTTCAGAAATAGCATTTCCAGAGCCAGTACACAGGAGCTGGTAGGTCACAAAATATTATTCAAAGTTCTGTCCAAGGAAAGGTCAGACTTCAGGAAAATCAACTATGACATCAGAACATCAGTAATCTGAAGCCTGTCCTGTGATTTTAAATGTCACACCTTCCTTTTCATTGGTAAATTATACAGTGTGTGTGTGTGTGTGTGTGTGTGTGTGTGTAACTAGGGAATGAAACATGAAACCAGGGGCTTTTTACCTCTGATCTATACCCCCATCCCCTTGTACTTTTTTTTTGCCTTAAATCTGTAATCCTCCTGTCTTAGCTTCCCAAGTACTGGGTTTACAGGCATGCATCACTATGCCTGGCTCATTTTTGTACATTTTACTTGAGCCTATAGTTTATGGCTTGAATCACACAAGCATATATATTAATCTCTGTGAGGTTTTCTTGGTCACTACAATCAAATATGGGCCTTTCTGTTAGTCTCTATTATACTACCCTGTACTTTTCTTTCACAGCCCTTGCCAAATTTTATAACTACATATTCATTTGTCTTTCATAGATGACTGGCTTCAAGAAGTGGGAAATCATGCGCTTCATGTACTCCTTTATTCTCAGCACCTTGCATAAGAACATAGACAATAGATATCTGTAAACTGACCATTGAATAAGTAAATGCTGATGGATACAGAGATATGCAAGAAACAAAATCCTCCATTTATTCAGTGAAGAGTGAAATTCAGGCAAAAACATATTAAGGATGCCAATACAATATAATGCAGTGTGGCCATCTACTGCCATGACTGTTTCTGAAGTGTTCTATGGTGGGGAAGTTCCTGGGTGTCCTGGAAGTCAGAGCAGGAAAACATAGAGGGGGAACATTTAATTTACATCTGACAAGGAAAGGCCAGGAAAGATTAATGTAGAGAGGAGGTAAACTCAGCCCAGGAGTGTTTATGTCTCTGAGACTTACATAAAAGTTTCCTCTTTCTGAAAAGGAAGTTTTAATGGACATTTATTATAACTGTTATAGGGTGGTTCCCTCAAATGAATTCTATCCACTGCCCCCAAAATGTACCTAAACTCTTAATTATTCATGAGTATGAATTTTAGTGTGCGGTGTGTTTAACCTGGAGAAACACTCTAGATACACAAGAGTGAGTGAGATCGCATACGTGTGTTTTGATGACGGCATTTAAGGTGCGTTTTTTCCCTTTAGCTGTATAACACTATGAGAAATAAGTATTCTACACATTTCACAACTTCTTGACCTACTGATGAGTTTTTCTGAAGCTAAAAAACTCTGGAAATTCCTGGATTCCAAATCTTATTGGCTTACTGCCCCCTCTTCAGAAAAAAAAAAAATTACTCAGTACCCTGCCCCTGGCCCTTCTACCATCTCCTTGTTACAGTGCCCCCAGTTGCTACTACAGCCCTCCCCTGGATCATTCCAGCATCCCCCAGGGGGTGTGGGGAGTAACACCCACATTGGGAATTTATGCAAGAAAAAATGTGGCAAAAGTGCCACTGTCATATATTGCTGGTGGGAATGAATTCACAATGATTCATACCTTACGGAGATAAATTTCTCAATAGCTAGCAAAAGAACATGTACTGTTGCCCTTTGTTTTAACGAGCCCTTGTCTTAGTTGACCCAGGAATCTACAACAAAGTTAGACTGGCCAGAATACAAAAAGCTGTATGCATGAAGCTGTCACTGTCGCACTATTGGGAATAGCAAAAGTCTAAAAATGACCTGAATGTTCATTAGTAAGGCACAGCTTGGGTAAATGTGTGGCATATGTACACTGCAGCACTATATAGCTGAGAAGATGAACGACAAATATCTCCATGTGCTATGACGGTTTGCTCTCTAGAACATACTGTTAAGTGAGAAAACCCATGTGGCCTCAATATACCCATGGATTCTACACAGTCTGTATCAAAATCCCAGCTGGCTTCTTTGTAGAGCACACATATAAATGTAATAGCTAAGTATATAGCACTCTTAGAAGAAAATGAGTCATTCTTCAAGACCTTGAACAATTAGATCACTAGTTTTTAGGTATAAAATAAAAAGTAGAAATACTAAAAAATTAAAAAACGATAAATTGCATACCATCAAAATAAAAAAAAGTGTGTGTGTGTGTGTGTGTGTGTGTGTGTGCGTGTGTGTGTGTGTGTGTGTGTGTGTGTGTGTGTGTGTTTCTGGGGATTGAATCCGGCAGTGTTCTACCTCTGGGCTACAGCCCCAACCCTTTGTATTTTTTAATTATTTTTGTGATTCTGGAGATTGAACCCAGGGGCATTCTACCTCTGATCTACATCCCCAACCCTATTTTATTTTATTTTTTCTTTGAAACTGGATCTTATTAAGTTATCATGTCCTGCTGGCCTCTCACCTGCAATCCTCCTGTCTCAGCCTCCCAAGTGCTGGAATTATAGGCGTGTATCACCATACTTGGCTAAAATTAAAAGCCTTTGAACTTCAAAACCACTATCAAGGAAAAACTTCAGAGAATGAGAGAAAATATTTGCAAGTCACATCTCTGAGAAGGGATTTGTATCTAGAATATACAAAAGATTTCTATAACTCAATATATAAAACAAATAACCCAGCTTAAAAATGGATTGAGAATCTGAATAGTTTTCCCCAAAAAAGATAAAGGCCAATAGGGACATGAAACAGTGCTCAACATTACTAAATATAAGGGAATACAAATCAAAAACATAGATTTGCCCTGGTTAGGCTTAGGGTGGCTAGTATTCTAGAAAATGGAAACTAACAAGTGTCGGAAAGGATGTGGAGAAATTGGAACCCTTGTCCATTGCTTATGGGAAGGCAAAATGGTACAAGCATTGTAGAAAACAGTTTGACAATTCATGAAAAAGTTGAAAACAGAGTTCCATGCCAACAATTTCACTTCTAGGCATATACCCCAAATAATTAAGGGAAGCCTGGAGCCATGGCGCTCAGTACTTGGGAGGCTGAGACAGGAGGATTACGGGTTCAAGGTTAGCATACGGTAACTTAGCAAGACCCTGTTTCAAAATAAGAAATAAAAAGGGTGGGGATGTAGCTTAGAGGTAGAATGTACCTGGGTTCAATCTCCAGTAACACACACACACACACACACACACACACACACACACACTAAAAGCAGAGACTCACACAAATACTTGTATGCTGATATTCTTATCATCATTATTCACAATAGTGAAAAGGAGGAAACAATCCAATTATCCATCAACAGATTAATGTATTATTTAATGTGAGGAATGGTGAATTATTATTTAATGGGAAGAGAATTTCTTTTAGCTATGATAAAAATTTCTGGAAATGGATAGTGGTGATGGTTCAACAACATTGAGAATATCCTTAATGCCACAGAATTGTACACTTAAAGTGGTTAAAATGGTAAATTTTATGTTGTATATATTTTACCAGAATAAAAATACATATATAAAAAGTATCAGTGGAGGAAAGTATTAGAGGAGATAGGATAAGAGGTGAGACTTATTGTATCTTACTTTGCAAATCTGTCTTTGGAAACATATAATTATTTATATAACCATAGAACAAATTAAATTTTAAAAACAATCCCAAAAATGGAATATAAAAAGAAATCAGTGAAGGTAAGTTCATTGTATATCTAGTTTGTGGCAAAATCACACAGAAATGAACTATTTCAATTTACTTTCTTTCTTTCTCTCTTTTTTTTTTTACTAGGATTAAACACCCAGGGGCATTCTATCTCTGATCTAAACCCTCAGCCCTTTTTAATTTTTATTTTGAAACAGAGTCTTGCTGTCCTCGAACCTATTATCCTCCTGTCTCAGCCTCCCAAGTACTGAAATTACAGGCATGCATCACTACACCCAGCATCAATTTACTTTCAAATAGTAGCTTTACTATATGTGTTTATCTTGAGATTACATTTATATACATATATATAAATGTAATATCTATATAGATATAGATATATATGTATATCACTAACCATCTTCCATCAACCAGATTGTCTGGAACAGGAAATATACAAGATAGCCAGCAATATGTTTTCATATTATAAAGTTATAAAGGTATCCAAACCTACTAAAGTCATGTCTAATAACACGTGATCCTACTTGACTATGTTCCCACTGGCCAAAGAGTGGACATTATGAACTAAATAACAATAAGAATGACAACAGAAAACCCATGAGGTCATTATGACACGTATATTTTTCTTACAAAAGGTATTGGCTGCTTTTGGAGGATTCCAGGAAACCAAGAAATCATTTTGAAAAGTGATAAATAAAGGAAAGATTTAAGTATGTGTCTTACTTTTCCTGCATGAACTGTACCTCAGAGTAACCAAATAATTGATGGAATCAAGTTTCTCTTTATAAAAGGACTACAGCTAAAACATGAAAGAGAAATGGTTAAAATCAAATATCACAACCCCTAAGGAATTTTCAGCTCTAGTCAGTGATGGCTAATGGCTGATAATACCACAAGATAGACTTATTGATCAAAGCACACAATAGCATAGATCCCTGATCAAAGCACACAATAGCATCTGTAAAGCAGCCCTGGCAAAAAGTAAATCTAACTTGACTCTGAGCAAGCCTTTAGATCTAGCTACCAATTTTCACAAAATAGAGAGAATAGTGGATCAGGTGGAGAGGCACGACACGGGTGCAATCTGCAAAAATTCAGACTGTTGGAAGCGCTTCCCCAGAAATGACTTGGCTCCTTCAATAAAAATTATCTAGGGGCAAAATAAAAGCTGGCCCGGGAAGTTATAGAATAAAAAAGATTGTAAATGCACCTTGTTGTAGCATCTAGAGGAAAACACACCAAGTGCTGTGTGCATGTATGTGTGCATGTATGTTTCTATCACACTGAACCTCATGGTGATGTATAATTACAATGCACCAGTTTTTAAGAAAAGCACCTTGTTTAAATCCATTTATGGAACATACACATTCTATAAAAGTTCTTTGTGTAAAAAAAACATTCATACAACAATCAGGGAAATGTGAACATCAACTGCGTGCTTGATGAAAAGCCCTAGTCTAAATAATTTATACAAATTAGAAGCTGACTCATCTTTGTTAATCTCTTTTTTTGATGAGGTAACATACATTGGCTATGAGTAGAAGGAGATATTTTTCTTATATCTCTTTGGATTTTAAAATATAAAATACAAATTAGTATGACTTCTAGTTCAGTCATTTAGATAACTAGATTTTTCTGCAGAAAAATTTTATGCATATAGCAGCATATGTGTGGAATATATCTGTTTTTATTTTGTGATTGTGTGTGTGTATTGCTTTCAAATCTAGCACTTTTGTGTGCACTAAGCATCTCTAGAGAGTACCACATAGTATAGTATAAACATTGGTTGTTTTCTTCCCTTTGTATTCATAATATAATATCTTGGAAATATTTCATATCAGAATATAGATCTGCCTATTTTTAAAAATTTCTGACTAATCTTTAGCATGAGTTTATTTGCATGCTGCCTTATTGATGAGCTTGCAAATTTTTTTATTTCATATGATATAATGAATGTTCTTATAAGTACATTCTGGCATACTTTTCAAGAGCATGAGCTGGGTGCAGTGGTGCACGCCTGCAATCCCCAGTACTTGGGAGACTGAGACGGGGGGATCATGGATTCAAGGCCAGCCTCAGCATCTTAGTGAGACTCCATTAAATTTTAAAAAGTAAAATAAAATGGGCTAGGGGTGTAGCTCAGAGGTAGAATGTCCATGGGTTCAATTCCTTGTACCAAAAATGATGATGATGATGATGATGATGATGATGATGATGTTGATGATGATGATAATGAAAGTTTCTTGCAATGAAATTACAGGGTTAAAAGCCATGTGCTTCATAAAGAGATACTCCTCAAAGGAGGTGTTGCCATATTACCCCCATGCATGCAGAGGATACAAGAACACACATTTTTTCATCTCCTCAACAACAAAGGCTCTCACCAAGCCTTGATAGAAATGTTCTAAGTTAATGAGAAGTCGTAAAATACTTCTTTAGATTGTAAATTGCCTCCCTCTAACCTTCTAGCAGATAGAATTTAGATTGTTGTGTTGACTTGGTTGTAGTATTATCCCAGCCCTTAACCTTTCATCCTCAGATTGTCGTACTGTGGTGTTTCCGCTAAAATAAAACAAACTCTCCTAACTATAATTTGTAGACTGTTGAAATCTGACTTTTGCAAACCTTGGGTTTCCTTTTTATCCTTTGAATTAGTTTGGTGAAATAATACTGTTTTAAAAATTAATTTCACATTAGATATACTTTGGAAAATTATTACAGAACCACAAGAAGAGAAATATGAAGGGCCATTGCTCAAAAAACAAGGTTTTGTGATTTTAAATTTGTTCTTAACTAATAGGTCAGTGTATCTTAACTTACTCCTTGCCCAGTCCTCAAGAGACTTTCTTTCCTTATAAGGAATAATGCTTTTCCCAAACTATGAAAAGCCTGCTGTGAGCCCTCTCTGATCAGAGTTCAAAAAATACAGAAGATGAGCTGTTGTATAGTTTTAGTGCCTAAAACAAAGTTGAACAAACTTGTGTATGCATGTATGTATGTATGTATGTATGTATGTGGTACTGCGCATTCTACCTCTGAGCTACATCCCTACCCCTTTTTATTTTGAAATAGGGTCTTGCTAAATTGCCAAGGGTCTTGCTAAATTGCTGAGGCTGAACTCCTCAAACCTGCAATTCTCCTTTCTCAGCCTCCCAAGTACTGGGATTACAGGTGTGAACTTCCACGCCTGGCTCAGAGTTGGTTTCTAAAATCTCTTTTATGGAGACTCTTGGCTGAAAATCAGAAATGTCCCACCATTACAGTGAGGCTACTCAAGAAGCATATAAGTTAAAATGTGAGAATTGAGGCCAGGCGTGGTGGCGCACGCTTGCAATCCCAGTATTTTGGGAGGCAGAGACCGGAGAATCCGGGTTCGCGGCCAGCCTCAGCTCTCTCTCTCTCTCTCTCTCTCTATCTCTCTCTCTCTCTACTTAGTGAGTGAGGCCCTCCACAACTTCGTGAGACCTAGTTTCAAAATAAAGTATAAAAAATAGGGCCGGGGGTGTAGCGTGGAGGTAGAATGCCCCTGGGTTCAATCCCAGGTACCGCAAAACATAAAATAAAAAAATAAAATAAAATATGAGAATTGAATGGAAGGGCATTTAAATAACTGTCCATGTTTCCTGGTTGGATTTTATTATAAACTGTGGGTGCTGTTTGTCCATTGAACTTTATTGATCATTGGCTGTTCAGCAGGTGTGTTCAGTGCAGGGTTTTTGACACAGTACTGGTTCCACAATTTTCTAGCATGTGATTCTTTTTTTTTTTTTGCAGTACCGGGGATTGAACGCAGGGGCGTTCTACCTCCGCGCTACACCCCCGGCCCTATTTTTTATACTTTATTTTGAAACTGGGTCTCACGAAGTTGCGGAGGGCCTCACTAAGGAGAGAGAAAGAGAGAGAGAGACAGGGAGAGAGAGCGAGAGAGCTGAGGCTGGCCGCGAACCCCGATCCTCCGGTCTCCGCCTCCCAAAGTACTGGGAGTATAAGCATGCGCCACCACGCCCGGCTTAGCATGTGATTCTTGAGCAACATTTTAGTCTCTTTATACCACAGTCCTTTTTCCCCCTTGCAGTGTCTTTTTAAAAATATAACAACTTCATTGAGGTATATTTTACATATCACAAAATTCACCCATTTCAAGTATACAATGCAATAATTTTTATTAATCTTTCTGAGTGGTGCAATCATGACCATAAATCAATTATAGAGCTTTTTCATTTCCTACTAAGATCTCTCATCCCCATTTATAATTAATCTCTATTCCTACCTTGAGCCCCAGACAACTATCTGTCTATTTTCTGTCTGTATAAATTTGCCCTTTCTGTCAATTTCAGGTAAATGGAATTACAAATATGTGGTCTTGTGTCTGACTTCCCTCACTCAGTATATTTATGGTGTTCATCCATGCTGTAGTATGTGTTTGTATAGTTCATCCATGTTTATTGCTCAATAGTATTTCATTGTAAGGATATGCCATATCTTGTCTTTGCATTCACCAGCTGATGAAGCATTTAGCTTGCTTCCAGTTTTGAGCAATTATGAATAATGATGCAATAGACATTTGTGTACAAGTCTTTGCATACATATATGTTTTCTTTACTTTTGGGTAGACACCTAGGAATGGAATTGATGGGTGATATGGTAGACTTATGTTTAACTTTTTAACAAAATGACAGTTTTCCAAAGTGACTGCATCATTCCCATTCCCATCGGTGATGTATGAGGTTCCTGTCCTCTACACACTACATACTAGTATGCAGTATGTCCTCTACATACTACATACTAGCCAACTAGTTATTGTCTGTTGTATTTATCACAGCCATTCAGCTAGGTGTGAAATTTGTGGGTTTAGTTTGCATTTCTCTAATGACCAGTGTTGTTCAGCATCTTTTCATACATATCTTCTTTAGTAAAATGCATGTACATATCTTCTCCAAATTTTTATGAGATAGTCTAATTGATGAGTTGTAGTAGTTCTTTGCAAATTCTGGGTATAGTCCTTTATTCTTTATGTATTTTAAAAATATTTTCTTCCAGTCTATGGCTTGCTTTTTTATTTCCTTAATTAAATGCAAAAGATTTGAATTTTGATTAACGTAGCCACTTTTGAATATACTATGCTTTTGATTTAATATCTCAGAAACCTTTGATTAATCCAAGGTCTCAAAGATTTTATCCTGTGTTTTATTCTGAAACTTTTATTGATTTTACACTAACACTTGAGTCTATGATCCAATTAACTTTAGTTAATTGTTGTGTATGATATAGAAATCCAAGTTCATAATTTTGTATGTGGTATCTAATTGTCCCAACACCATTTGTTAAACTGATTATCCTTTCCTGGAAACTTTGCCAAAAATCACTGAAGTATAAATATAAAAATTGATTTCTATACTCTTAATTATGTGCCATTGCCTTATATGTCTATCCTTCTGCCATACTATCTTGACAACATTTTGTATGTTCAGAAATTTGGAAATGAAAGACCTCCAACTGTTTGCATCTTCAAAGTTTTATTATTATTATTCTGGATGTTTTTCGTTTCCTTATAAGTTATAGGATCTACTCATCAATTTATGAAAAAATAAAAATCCTGCTAGAATTTCAATAGAGAGAGATAATATTTAATCTATAGCTTAATTAGGGCAGAATTGATATATTAACAATATTGAGCCTTCTAATCTATGAACATGGAATATTTCTCCATTTACTTATATTTTTAAGTATTTTTCTTTTTGATACTGTTACAAATGCAATTACAATTTAATTTAATCTTCAAATTGTCCATTGCTTCTATAGAAAAATAGATTTGATTTTTGTATGTTGATCTTGTGACTTACAGTTTTATTTTTCTCTTCTCATGCTTTATTTTATTTTTTATACTTTTTGGTGCATTATAGTCTCACATCATAATGTAATTCATTGTGATAGTGGCATACATACACATGACACTTGTTGAGTTTTCCCTCACTCCTCCCCTCTCTCCCCTTCCCCATTCAAGATACTGAAATTGGCATTGGTAGTCTCACATATGTACATAATGTTAGTGGAAGTGTTTCCTTCATTAATTCTCCCTCCTACCCCCGCCCCTTGCCCTTCCCAAGACCACCACCCTGGCTCCACTGGAGACTCTCCTCCACTATCTAAAGTCCCTCTTCTATCCTAATTACTCCCTTCCTTCCACAAATGAGAGCAAACATATGACCCTTCACTTTCTGTGACTGGCTAATCTCACTTAACATAATATTCTTCGGGTCCATCCATTTTCCTGCAAATGACATAATCTTGTTCTTCTTT
The DNA here is from genome assembly GCA_004027185.1 of Glis glis. Lineage (NCBI taxonomy): Eukaryota > Metazoa > Chordata > Mammalia > Rodentia > Gliridae > Glis > Glis glis. The sequence goes on from PVJS01016391.1 coordinate 21,772, forward strand.
ATTGCTGAGTAAAATTCCATTGTGTATATATCCCATAATTTTGTAACCCATTCATCTGTTGATGAACACCTGAGTTAATTACATAATTTGGCTATTATGAATTGTAAGCATGGGTATACATATATTACTATAATATTCTGATTTCATTCTCTTTGGAAAGATACTCAGGAGTGGGATAGCTGGATCATATGGTGGATAGATTCCCAGTTTTCTGAGAAATCTCCACACTGATCTCCATAGCAGCTGCACTAATTTGGAATCCTACCAGCAGTATATAAGAGTTCCTATTCTCTCACATCCTTACCAGCATTTATTGTTATTTGACTTCTTGAGGATTGCCATTCTAATTGGGGGTTAGATGGAATCTCAGTGTAGTTTTAATTTGCAACTCCCTGATTACTAATGATATTGAACATTTTTTTCATGTATTTATTGGCCATTTGAATTTCTTCTTTTGTGAAATGTCTATTTAGTTCAATTGCCCATTTCAGAGGATCATCAGAAACTATTTTGAAAATTTATACTCCAATAAACTGGAAAACATAGAAGAAATCGACAGATTTCTAGACACATACAACCTTCCTAAATTGAACCAAGAGGATATGGAAAACGTCAGCCCACCAATAGCAAGCAAAGAGATAGAAACAGCAATAAGAAGCCTTCCATCAAGGAAAAGTCCAGGTCCAGATGGATTCCCAGCTGAATTCTAGAAAACCTTTGTAGAAGAACTAAATGCAATATTTCACAAATTATTCTGTGAAATAGAAAGGGATGGAAACCTTCCAAACTCCTTCTACAAGGCCAGTATCGCCTAAATACCAAAACTGAATAAAGATCTCTTAAGAAAAGAAAATTACAGACAAATATCCCTGATGGACATAGATGCAAAAATTCTAAACAAAATATTAGTGAACACATCAAAACCATATCAAGAAAATTGTACATCATAACTAACTTGGTTTCACTCCAGGGATGCAAGGCTGGTTCAACATATGCAAATACATACATGTCATTCACCACATGAATAGAACTAAGGACAAAAAATTACATCATCATCTCAATAGATGCTGAAAAAAATTTGACAAATCCAACACCCATTCATGTTAAAAATACTGCAGAAAATTGGAATAGAAGGAACTTACCTCAATATCATAAAGGCAATATATGATAATTCCAAAGCCAACATCATATTGAATGGGGAAAAACTGCAAGAATTCCCTTTAAAATCAGGAAAATGACAAGGATGCCCATTGTCACCATTCCTTTTTAATAAAGTACTCAAGACTAGCCAGAGAGATAAGGCAAGAGAAGGAAATCAAAGAAATACAATTAGGAAAAGAAGAACTAAAATTATCTCTATTTGTAGATGACATGATCCTATACTTAGAAGACCCAAAAAAACTGAACCAAAAGACTTCAAGAGCTGATTTACAAATTCAGTAAAGTAGCAGGACACAAAATCAATCTAAAAAATCAGCTTTTCTATATGCCGATAATGAATCCACTGAAAAAGATACACAGAAAATAATTCCATTCACAATAACCTTAAAAACAATAAAATACCTTGGAATAAAAATAACCAACGAGGTCATAGAACTCTACAATAAAAATTATAAAACACTAAAGAAAGAAATTGAAGAAGATCTTAGAAGATGGAATGATCTTCCATGCTCTTGGATAGGCAGAATAAATGTTATCAAAATGGCCATTCTACCAAAAGTGATCTACAGAGTCAATGCAATCCCAATCAAAATACCAATGTCATTCTTCTCAGAGCTAGAAAAAGCAGCCCTAAATTTCATATGGAAAAAGAAAAGACCCAGAATAGGCAAAGCAATTCTCAACAATAAGAACCACACAGGAGGCATCACAATACCTGACTTCAAATTATACTACATAGCCATAGTAATAAAAACAGCATGGTAACCAATGGAATAGATACAAGATATAGAAACAAATCGACACACTTATAGCCAATTGATTTTTGACAAAGGTGCCAAAAATATAGGTTGGAGAAAAGACAACTTTTTCAACAAATGGTGTTGGGAAAACTGGTTATCCATTTGTAGAAAAATGTAATTAAATCCCTACCTCTCACCCTGCACAAGATGGATCAAAGACTTGGAAATTAAACCAGAGACTTTGAAATTACTAGAGGAGGGCATAGGTCCAACACTCCAACATATAGGTACAAGTAGAATCTTCCTCAATATGACCCCCAAAACTCAGGAAATTAAAACAATTGGATGGCATTAAACTAAAAAGTTTCTGTTCGTCAATGGAAACCATCAAGGGTCTAAAGAGAGAGCCTACAGATCTTTGTCAGCTATTCCTCTGAAAGAGGACTAATATCTAGAATATACAAATTACTTAAAAGTATCTTGCAATTTTATTACACCTATTTGTTCATTCTAGTAGTTCTTTTGCGATTCCCTTATGATTTTCTATCTGAAGAATCATATTGTCTGTAATCAAAGGCAGTTTTACTTCTTCCTTTCCAAGATGGATATCCTTTGTTTTTCTTGCACTAAAACCTCCAGTATTAATAAGAAGTAAGAGATGTTCTTTGTTCCCATTAAGGCAAAGGCCATTGGGTCTTTCTGATCTCTTTACAATTTATTGTAACTGTCTTTTACAGGAGGAAGTTTTCTTCTATTCCAAATTTGTTAAGAGTTTTGTTGTTGTTTTTATCATGAGTGAGTATTGGATTTTGTTAAATGCTTTCTCTGGATCTATTGATATGATCATATGTTTTGTCCTTTTTCTATTAAAAAGGTATGTAATATTTAATTTTATAATATTAATCCCCATTAGTAATGGTATGTAATCCTTTTTTATATGTTGATGGATTTGGCTTGCCAATTTTTAAAGGATTCTCGGAATTAACAAAAATGGGGATAATACTATTACTTACCTTACAGGTATATGGTAATAGTCAAATGCAATAATGTATATAAAGTATCTAGAATAGTTTCTGACATATAGTATGAGCTAAATTAGCAGAAACCCTGTTTATTATACTATTGACAGTGAGTACTTTCATATAATTACCTCATATAAAAGAGAAAGTTTTATAAAAGAAATTGATTACTTAATACCACAGCTATATTAATTTCAAGGGTGCAAGGAGGAAGGTCATTTTAGAGTAATTATAATATCTACTTATTACTTGCTATCTTCCAGGCACTATTTTAGCACTTTTTATGTTTTAGCTCACTTAATCTTCCCAGCCATCCTATGCAGTATGTACAGTCAGACATGAGGACACTAATGGCTTATGTAGCTTGGTCCAGTTATAAAGAAATTAAGGGACAGAGCCGGGATTTGAACATGGGCAATCTAGCTCTGGGGCCAAGTTCTTTGAAACTATGCTATGTGCCATGCCTTATATGAATCACTTTGCAAACATTGCATCTACATTTTGCTAGGTGATGCATAAAATAATGCCCAATGAATGGCTGTCTTCCCTGAGTTTCAATTTCCTTTAAGAGATTTGTTGCAAATCATATATGTCACATCAGCTATAATTGAGCCCATGTTTGAAGCCCATGCATTTTCCACTTATGTTTTCCTTAGATGTGTTTTTTAATTGATTATACTCTGGACGAAACAATCAATGTCATTTTCTATGAAATCTAAGAGCTGTTAGAATTAATCTTGTGTTTTCCTTTGTTTGTTAAATGGGGATATCAGAAGTGACTCTTGGTCAGGTATAGTTTGAGTGAGGATTTGGGGCAACAGTTTTGCAAAATGAAGTAGGTTCTCCTAGTGCTAAGATTTTCAAGCCTTTTTGATTGCAGTCCACAGCAGAAGAGTATATATGTTCATCCAGCCCAGTATATACACTCACAAAGATACACTATATTTACAAAACCAATTTCATAAAGAATGTTTAGTCTTACATTAATAGTATTTATCCTATGTTATTCCATCTATTTTATTTCTTTAAAAATGCTTGTCATAGTCAATCAAACTGATTCACAACCTTTTAATGGTCCATGACTCATAATTAAAAAAAAACACTGCACTAGAGTATATTTTAGATCTCTTCCAACCCCTGGAGTCAATTTTATCTTGGGATGGCTTCTATAGGACAGCTATAAGCACGTGAGTGACTCTGAACTTATTTGGTATCCATGTTACTATCTAAGCAAAATTTAGGGAATTTATTTCAAACCCACCCAAAGTTTGTGTTTTAACCTTGCTTCTCTTTTTTCTTTAGTTCATTGATCAATTTATTGTTTTTTCTCTGTTTATAGAATTGACATTTCAGGTAGGATGCAGGGACTGGGACATCAGCGGTAAGAACAGGCAGATAGGCATCTTGCTAAGAGGAGCTAAGCATACAGGAAGATATTCCAAAGTGTGATAAGTCTATGGATAAGATACAACATTGTATGGGGATCTGATTTAATATGGAGTGTTAGAAAAGTCTTCTGTGAGAAGGAACACTTGAGCCAAGATCTGGAAAATGAGTAGAATGTAACCAGGCAATGGACGGCTTGTGAATGTAGACACAGGTCACACCACACTGAGCTCTTCCAAGGCTAGAGGTGGCTAATTGAGAAGTGAAAGGAAAAATCTTCAAGATCATGTTGGAAAGATAAGTATGGCCTGATTGAGTAAGCTCCTGTAGACCACTGGAAAGAAGATGAAGAGTTTTGGGGGCTAAATAGAAAGCATGATAAAACTCACATTTAAAAAGTATAACTGCAGCCGGGAGTGGTGGTGCACCCTTGTAATCCCAGTACTTGGGAGCCTGAGACCAGAGGATCCGGGTTCGTGGCCAGCCTCAGCTACTCAACCTAGAGACCCTGTTTCAAAATAAAGAATAAAAAATAGGGCTGGGGGTGTAGCTCAGAGGTAGAATGCCCCTCTTTTTAATCCCTGTACTGCAAAATATATATATATATATATATATATATATATATATATATATATATATAAACTGCAGTGTGGAGAATGGGTTAGAGGGGTCCAAGATTAGATATAGAGATAGCAATGAATATGCTCTTGCAGTGGTCTGGGTCAGATGTGATGGAGTAGGGTGGTGTAGGCTGGCTGTGGTCTTTCGTTAGTCACCTCCTTTCTTACCAAGCACACTGTGCAATCAATTTCACATGTACCGGGACCAGACTTGTTAATTGTGAAGCTGTCAACATAGAAGTAAGTAAGTCATGATATGGCACACTAAAAAATAAAGAGTTATGGAAATATAACAGTGAGGCTATATGATAAATTGTTGAGGTACAAGGAAGCCCTTAGTCTTTTCTTTAAATTAAATCATATTGGGATATGAATCTAAATATCCTAGAGATAACCAAGTTGTGTTATGCCCACATATTTTTATTGAGTATGGTTCTAAAAAGTAAAATACTCATCTTCTCTCCCTCTGAGAGTTAAGAATCTGACACAGAAGGATGCAGATCTGATGCGCTGAAGATGATTTTTAACAGCCAAACTTGCCTGCGTGGTTAAATGAAATTATATTTATATTTCTACTGGTCAGGGGAAGCACTTTGCCTCTTGCCTTGGCCTCTTCTTCGTTTGATTAATAATCCTCTGCATGTTTGAACACTGTTGTTAACTTGTCACGACTGGCACCTTTATCAGGTTGTTCTTTGAATAAATAATAGCTTAAGCCAAGTCTCAGTAAAAAGTGTTTGCTCATTCAGGCTGAATTGAATGCAATCAATATCTCCCCTTAGAGTTTAGTGGAGGGACAGGAGAGGAGTCCTCTGGTCCTGTCACCAGGTTTCTGACCTGCACCTAAGGTCTTTGGACAGTCAATAGCAGAGAGAAAGCCAGTCCTGCTCCATGTGATGACCAGTCTGAGTAGGTTGTTTCCATTGGCATCTCATGATGCTATGGTTAGCGAACTTTTGGTACCCAGCCCTCACCCAGTTCACCTACCCATCTACCACACAGCCTGAAAAGACCTTGCTCACATCCTATGAACAAGCATGATTTCTGTTACATTAGCTAAGAGCAGCCTAAGGAGCAGTAGATCCTAGGCATGATTACATATTCACTAGCCCCAAGTTGCTCGCTAAAAGACCTGTAGAACACAATGAACAAAAATCATATTGGTGCAATTGGAAGGATTGTGAATCAAATTGCCTAGACCCAGCAACCTCCCTGGTACCCACTAAACATTAGCGGAGCTGTCTAGCCAGTCATTACATGGAAATAAAGAATATAATTTCCTAAAAGACAATACCAAGCATGCATATCTCAAATTTTTACAAAGCACTTCCTGTGTTTCTAAATGTCTCGGAAGCTTAATTTCTCACATCTGTGTGAATCAATCTTCTGCAGTAAACAAAATTTTATTTATCGAACAGCTAACCGGCGGGGATTGTTAATCTTCACAAGAGTGTGACTGCCTCAGATTAATGCTCCATTGAATTTCTTGCTCCTTTGTGCTGCTGTTATTTGTAAGTCCCCTTCCTGTCCTTTGGCACAATGCTAATTATAAAGAAGAAAATGTACTAAGTACAGTTGTCTCATCGTCCATATTCTAGTTATTTCCTAAACACAGAATTTGTCACTGGGAATTGGTGTATATTCCTGTGTACTGCTTTCAGACACTTAATTCTTTAATTCAAACAAAACTTTAAAATGCCATCTAAGTGACATTTTGTAAAAAGAAACCTGTCAAAACAGTGATGGCAAAGAGAACTTTATTGTGACTAGAAATTATGTCTGTGCTTTGAGCAAAGCAAAACATATCATCGCAGTAGGAATGCGTTTGATAGGAGGCTCCTCGCACACAGAAGAGGCCAATTCTACCCTGTGTCTCATCTCCTCTTCTAATCCCTCAGCCCCCTGCAACTTCAATAGGAAGCCCATGGCTGATCACATGTCCTGCTTCAAACCCTTCGGTGACGCCCTAGTGTCTACAGATGCACCAATAAGCTCCTGTCCTGGGACTGGCCTCTGCCTTACCCCCAGACTCAAGCTTCCTTCCCCATCATATATCTTGTTCCAGACAACCCAAACCGTTTTCCTTTCCCCACTCACATGAGGTCTCTCCCGCGTGTATGCTTTGAATACATGCTATTTTTCTCTTTTAAATTTCACTTTTGCATCTGGAGAAACCTTTGGCTTCACCATTTGTTAGGTTTTTGACCTGGGCAAGCCACTTAAACTTCACTGATCCTTGATTTTTCTGGTGGGAGAAGGGGAGCCCGAGAGCTGCATTGTGGGGACCCACGGAGGATATGCAAAGGCTTCGGAGCCAGCCCCATCACAGCCACACAGCAGAAACATCAGGGCGTGTTAGCTTTACTATTTCATTATTATTATTATTATCACTATCCTTCAGGTTTCATCTTCGGTGAGATGCTTTCCTTGCCACCTCATCCCAAAGGCTGAGTGAATTATTTCTGTGTACTATTCACTTATTTCTTTATTGCCCCTTTAATCTTTTTCTCATCATTGAGATGCGATATGGTTTGTTATAAATTGGTGAGCCAGGAAGTTTTTCATGTGGAAACATGGGCATGAGAATGGTTCAAGGAAGCCTTGTAAGTCCTATTAACTGGGTTTCCTGTGACAGTGTGGTTGGAGTACAAACAATAAATGGATAAATTGAGTTCTCCTTATGTCCTGGGCTTTCTAGCCATGCAATCCTGCAGCTAATGAGTGCTTACTATATGTCAAGTCTGCTGTAAATATCATACTTATCCTATTTACTCTTCACTGTGATCAGATGTAACAGATATTCTTATTATTCCCATTTTACACATGAGGAAACTTAGGACTCAAGGTAACAGAGCTTTTCATGGGGGGGGAGGAAGGGGAGGGGTACTGGTATTGAACACAGGGGCATTCTGAAGTCTCGCTATGTTGCTGAGGCTGGCCTCGAACCTGTGATTCTCCTGTCTCAGCCTCCCAAGTACTGGGATTATAGGTATGCGCCACCACACCGGGCCAGAGCTTGTGATAGATCATTTACTCCCAAAGCCTGAGCTTGTGGCTCAGGAACATTCTGCTCTGATCTGTAAGGTCTCCTTTGCTTCTGGGCCTCTGTCGCATGCAAATGTATTTGATGTTTCCTTTTCTAATGTTCTTCCAGGTATTCTTTCCAAGACGAGGAAGACATGTTCATGGTGGTCGACCTTCTGCTTGGTGGGGACCTGCGTTATCACCTGCAGCAGAATGTTCGCTTCCAGGAAGACACAGTGAAGCTCTTCATCTGTGAGCTGGCCATGGCCCTGGATTACCTGCAGACCCAGCGCATCATTCACAGGTCAGTCAAGTCCAGGGAGGCAGCACTGAACTACACATACAGAAGAGAATCCATAATGTGTTGTGTTCAACAAATCCTTGTTGAACATGAATTTGGTGCTTATTTAATCCTTGCAACAGTCCTCTGAAAAGGATTGCTGGTTCCCATTTTGCAAATTAAAAAAATGGAGCACATAGAGCTTAATTTGCCTAAGGTCACAGTAAATGACAAGATGAGAATCAATGACTACTGGTACTTTGTTATAACTAGACCTAGACGAAGAGGAGAAAAGGGGACATGTAGGAACTTAAATATGCAATGAATTAATTGAAATAGAAATGGAGGAAGCACGTAGAGGAAAGAAATAGGATGGGGAGAAAGAAAATTCTTTAGGGAGAAAATTTGAGTCTTTTTAACATCTTCCTGCCTGCCCTCTCTGTTAAGTGAATCTCTAATGTGTGTGCTGCAAACAGAAGCAATCAAAACAAGGTGTCCCCTGCACTTGGAGAATTTGTAGTAAGAAGACACATGGACAACACAAGAGCTATAAACCCATATTGGCAATACACAGAAAAGTATAATACTTTACATTTGAAAATAAATTGATAGTTTTAAGCATGATTTTATATATAGTATCTCCTTTGAACTCCAAAATAACCTATGATAAATGATCAGAGAAGATATAGAGCAGTATTAAATATGAGGATACCATGATTCATGGATATTAAATTATCACCCAGATTTATTTATAAGCATTGAGAACCTAATAGCCATCAAAGCAGCTATTCTTTACTGAGGCTTACTCTGTGCCAGGTACTTCTGGGTACTTTATATACATGATCTTATTAAATCCTCAAGCCTCACCAAGGACTCCACATTTCATGATAGCGCTCCCATTATACAGGATGAAGAAACTGTGGCTAACAATGAGATTGCCAGGATTTATTCCTAGATCTCTCTGACTCCATTGTTGGAGCTCGGTTATACCAACTTGAATTAATTACACATATAAAATATATGTATTAATTATACATCATAAAATAAAAATTAGCACATGAAACTGCCACTGTCATCTCTATAATCTTTGAAGAATTAACTGAGTTTTTAAGCACAACCATATCTCATTTAATAAAACATTGGCAAGATAAAATATTTGACCACCAGCTGTTGGCATTAATCTGTAATTTACGTGGCATAGGACAGAGCCTGTGGATAAAGATGTATCATGATACGTCATAGATTCTCTACACAGACACTATGAACTAATTTTTGGGGGGGGGGCCTTGCCCCTGTACACTTAAGTAGTTGTTTAACTTTCCATCTTTGGAAGAATCTATTTGTATTGTAAATGTGCTCTTTAGATGACAGTTAAATGGAAAGTAGGCCAGTTAATGAGGCAGGATCTCAGAAGTGAATTTACACACCTGGTGTTTTGTCAGTAACTGCAAATCCTGTTTTCAAGCACTCTTACTTCCACGCTGACTCGCTGTTCCTTCACAGATCTCTATGAGGAGAAATTCCCCATATCTGTAGACTATGGAGTCTCTCAGAACTTTTACATTCATTCATCCTCCACAAAATCGCCAAGCATAGTCTGTTCTGGTTGCTGACGTGGTAGACATCAGAAAGGAGACAGTTAAACGTGGAGAAGCTAGTGTGGCCTAAGGGTACCTCCTCACTCTCTCCTTTCTCTGACTTGAATTTAATGCCTTCTTTCTCTGGACTTCATTTTCTCTGTCATCACAGATCGACGTGCTCTGAACATTTTTGCTTAGAACTATATTCCAAGAAGAATTCAGGAGGAAAAAAAAACCAAGAAGCCCTATACAATTTTTTTTTTTTTGCGGTACCCGGGATTGAACCCAGGGGCGTTCTAACTCCGAGCTACACCCCCGGCCCTGTTTTTTATACTTTATTTTGAAACCGCGTCTCACGAAGTTGTGGAGGGCCTCACTAAGTAGCCGAGGCTGGCTGCAAACCCGGATCGTCCGGTGTCCGCCTCCCAAGTACTAGGATTACAAGCGTGTGCCACCATGCCCGGCATCCTATACAATTTTTACTGCTAAGGAGCTTACTAATATCAAATATTGTTTTTCTGTCTTCTCCCTCACTCTTTATTTCTTTCATCATCTCTTTGTCACTTAAACCATAAACCAAGGATTAACTTCCTATCCCTTACCCTCTATACACCCACAGTTATTACTAGTGTCTCTCTTCAGACAGCCTCTTTGCACCAAAATGTCTCCTTGCCAAGGCACACAAACGGAAGGCAAACATGATGACATTTTGAACACTGCTAAATAGAGGTGACATTCTTTTGGGGTGAAAAAAAATGATTTGTGTGTATTTCTATTGCCTATAGGCAGTGCTCTGCCTCCCATGAGTTATAATTCATAGGCTTTCGTAGCATCTTGTACCTCTCCTGAGGAGTTCTGATATTTTTGGTGTGTGATTACTAAGTTGCTGAGAGTCTCGACAAGGCTGGCCGCGATCCCCCTGTATCAGCCTCCCAAGCGCTGGGATTACAGGCGTGCGCCACCATGCCGAGCCTTGGTGTGCGATTACTTAATTCATTTGTCTCTTTCATAAACTGTCAACTCCATGAGTTAGGGCTATGTGTGTCTTGCTTTCCATCGCATGACCAGTATGTGGCAAAAAATATGAAGAAATGGATACTGGCGAGCCATATGAATGACTGATTGACTAGATGCCTGGGCTTACAAATAACAAAGATAAAATTTAAATACAAGCATTAAAGTCAAAGCTTTCAGACCAACCATGGTCTTTACACTAGTAATCATATAATAATGGTTTTTACATTGGTAAATTATATGGTAATTATGTAATGATCTTTACCATGGCCTTTCAATTTACAGTTCAAATTAGGGTGCTACTGAAAGCTAAGGGGGGTGCTATTATTAATAATGCTGCAAAGGCAGTCAAAAATCATAAATGTTCTGGGAAATTCAAGACATATATCCAAATTATTAAGGCTTTTCATGACAGTAGTCCAAATGAACATTTTCATTATGGTAGAGCTTGGATAAATAGAATTTTCTGTTCTCCAAATACCAGATAGCAATTTGACATGATACCAATTTGGAAAAACATGTACATGGTAAAATAAGGAATATCCCTTTGTCTAAGGAATTTAAATGACAATAATGGTGGCATTGGAGACTGGGGCTCATAGGGCAGGGTTAAAAGCACAAAGAGTAAACAGAAGAGATGTTGGCTTCTGAGTATTATATTTGCTTATCTTGGTGGTTAAGATATTTCACAGGGTGTTTTATGATATATAATAAAAACTTTTCAAGGGGAAAATTGAAATAAAAACATATCTTTCTTCAAAAAATTGGCAAAATTAACGCTCTGTTTGACTGACTCTAAGATACCAAAACAAAATATCTTCCAGCTACTTACAATATTGGATTGTAAAACACATCCTGCGTTCCAAGATATTAAGTGCCTGAATGAAAGAAACAGAATGGATGACACAGTAGATTCTCTGGATAAGCAGAGACCATCTGCATAAAACTGCAGGGGTGAAATATGGAATTCTAAAGTTCAGATTAAAAGCTCTAGTTTGCCTCTGGACATGGTAGAAGATGCAAAATTATCCATAAGCAGTCAGCAAATATGTATGGGCAGGAGCAGCAACACGTTGCCATTTACCAAGGGTTTCCTGGGTACCAGGCACTCTGCTAAGCACTTGTGAATATATATGTGATTTCCTTAATGACTTAACAAGAGCTACATCTGTTGGGCATATACCAAGAACTGGGCACTGTGCTCAGAGGCATATTGTACACACTCCCTGCTCTGACAGCAACAGTACCACAATGAGATTAAGGGACCTGTCAATATACAGCTAGAATCTGGGGCCAAATGCAAACGTGAGGTCCTGCTCTAAATATGGGCTTCCTTAGTTCCACCCATATGAAAATGGCATACATCTTCAAGATGAGATGAGCTATTTGATCCTATTTACCTAATTTCAACAAACTTTATTTTAGATACATATTTCATTCGGAATATGTTGCACATTAAATTGTGCCTCCCTTTAAAAAGGATATGTCGGAGATCTAATCCTTAGTACCTCAAGGCGTGACCTTTTTGGAAACAGGATCATTGCAGAGATAATCAAGTTAAAAATAAGGCCATGAGGGTGTGCCCTAATTCAACATGACTGGTGTCCTTAGAGAGAGAGGAAATATGGATGCAGAGGCCGTACACAGGGTGTGTGTGGGGTGGGGGAGCTGATGTGAAGAGGCCACACATAGGAAAATCGCTGAGTGATGTGTTTGTAAGTCAGAAAACTTAGATTGCCGGCAACTTAGATTTACGGGCAACAAAGATTGCCGGTAAACTGGCAGAAGTTAGAAGAGGCAAGGGAGGGTCTGTGCTTATGTGTTTTGGAGGGGCACTGCTGACACCTTGATCTAGGACTTGTAGCATCCAGAACTGTGAGATAATAAATGTCTGGCTCTTCTAAGCCAGGCAGTTTGTGGTGCTTTGTTACAGCAGTCAAAGCAAACTAATACAGTATGTTTTTATAGTTTTCTTTGCCACTAGGAATCTAATCTTCTGATCTTGATCTTCTAGAAGGTGCCACAGAGACCCTATTTGATCTTTACTCCTAACATGCTGCTTCCAATATATTATGAAATGGGAGACAAGATAACAAAACTTGTTAAAATTGTTTGTAACATCAAAGTAACGTCAAAGAATACTCACTAAGTCAAGTCAAACTTTAGTAAATCTAACCTATTTTAGGATGCCCAGAAACTATCTTTCCTTGCTTTTGTATTTCAGATTGGGTAAAATATTTTGGATAGCTGTGGCTTTTTATATGGATTCTCTAGTCCACAGTGTTTTGTTTTGCTTTTAAATATCTATAAGGGAGGTTAAATCTTTTCTAATTTGCCAAAGAAGTACGTTCAGTATGAGAAAATTAGAAGTCTAAAAGTGATTATAGATCATCTGACTGCTGTGGCGTGGGTGCTGGACATTACCTTTCTTCCTTTCAATGTGTTGACACTATTTGCTGTTTATTGCATAAATAATAGATTTGGGTTTCAGGCTACAACCTTCTGTGGAGTGGTTACGAAAATGCCTTTCTTTTTATTTTATTAAATCTTCTCTTCAGTAAACCACGAGCTCTTGCAAATGTTCTTTTTCTAACTCCCAGTAGCAGAAGGGTCACTTGAGCCTCAAAAACAAAACGCAATGCACTAATGAGGGTATTAAGTTGATGTGTTCTATTCAGCACCTGCTCCCAAGCTACCGAATAATGAATGAGCACGAGGTACACATTGTGAAAACAGGGGACTCTGCCTTCTTTGTGTTCTGCATCAGGCAGTTTCAAAAGGGCTTGGAGAGAGTGCTTCTGCATACAAGGCCACCCACTTGGGAAACACCTACATGAAAAAGGCAAAAAGCTGCTCGTTCACAGGTTAACATTTAACTAGACTGGGCTGAACTTTCAGTAATTTCTATAAGGTTAAAGAGTTTCGTTAATATGCAACCTGTGACTTGCTCCAAATTAATCTTCCTTTGCCCGGCATACATCTTCATAGAAAACATAAGCTTCGCTCTCTTATGTTTAGTCATCTAACACACAGTATTGATCACTCCTGTGCAAGGTACATAGCTCTGAATAGGGCTTTGAAAAATAAAAGTGTGTTTTGCCCTCTTAGAGCTTATAGTTTAGTTGAATAGATAGGATAGTGAACAAAGAACCAGATACATAAGGAACATGTTAATTACAGATTGTGTTCAGTACTTTTTGGGGAATAAACAAGGACCTAAGGATTGGGAGTGGAGGCTATTTCAGCACTGCGTTCAAGGAAGACCTGGCTGAGTAGATGACCTCTGAGCCAAGAACGCAAGCACAGGCAGCTCCACAGTGCAAGTGTGTTATGTCCTGGAGCAGAAGGGAGGGCTCTGTGGTTGGAACCTGGGAGAAAGGGGGAGAGCGGTACAAGAAGCCACAAGAGGGGGGCCGGCGCATCTTAAGTGTCCAAGCAAACACTCTAGCACGATCTTGTTCCTTATTTGTGCTTTAGTGAAATGCAGAGCCAGCAGGAAGGGGTCTGTACTTGAATTTGTTATCAGTTTGGAGATGCGTGCAGCATTCACAGTAGGTGGTAAGTAAATAGGGTGGAAATGGCAGAGAACAGCAACTGTCAACTGTTCTGAACACTAGGGCAAGGAAGGTCCTGTGACATGACTTGTCCACCTTGCTCACCCAGCAGGTAAGAGACAGGCACATTTTTCCTGTGAAAGGCTACCTAGCAAATGTCTTAGACTTGGAAGATCATATGGTCTCTGCCACAAGTCATCAACTGTGCAGTTTTAGAGGGAAGACAGCCATTGACAACATGTAAACTAATGAGCATGCCTGTGCTCCGATAAAACTTACTTATGGACATGGAAGTCAGGTTGCTAGAGAAAAGTATGAATAAAGTATATAAAGGGGGGGCATAGCCTGGTTTCTCATAGGTAATAAATGAAATCTATTCTTTTTTTTTTTTTTTTTTTTGCGGTACCGGGGATTGAACCCAGGGTCGTTTTACCTCCGAGCTACACCCCCGGCCCTAATTTTTATACTTTATTTTGAAACCGGGTCTCACGAAGTTGTGGAGGGCCTTACTAAGTAGCTGAGGCTGGCCGCGAACTGAGATCTTCAGGTCTCTGCCTCCCAAGTACTGGGATTACAAGCGTGCGCCACCACACCTGGCAAAGACATACTGTGACATAAGAATGTCACAGTAAGTTCAGTGAAAGTTTAAAATATCTATTCATTATTTAAAGTCCTCAGTTTATTTGACTTCACACTACCTAGATCTTACACTGGACACTTTTCTTTTTTATGTAAATACTTTTATTGGTGCATTGTAGTCTCACATCATAATGCAGTTCAGAATGATAGGGACATGCAGGCACACAGCACTCGATGAGCCTCTCCAGCTTCTTCCCCACACCCTCCCTCTCCTTCCCTATATATTGAGACTGAGACTGAATGCTTTCTTTTTGGTACTGGGGATTGAACCCAGTGGCATTCTACTGCCGAGCTACCCCGCCAGCTGTATTTTTTATTCTTTATTTTGAAACAGGATCTCACTAAGTTGCAGAGGGCCTCACTAAGTAGCTGAGGCTGGCCTTGAACCTGCGATCCTCCTGTCTCAGACTCCCAAGTACTAGGATGTGCCACCATGCCCAGCTAGAAGCTGGACACTTTCTAATTATTTATTCAATTTTTTTTTGGTACTGGGAATTGAACCTAGGAGCATTCTAACTCCGAGCTACACCCCCAGCCCTTTGTATTTATTTATTTATTTTCATTTTTAAATAGGGTCTCACTAAGCTGGGCGTGGTGGCGCACGCTTGTAATCCCAGTACTTAGGAGGCTGAGACCAGAGGATCCGGGTTCATGGCCAGCCTCAGTTACTTGGTGAGGCCCTTTGCAACTTAGTGAGACCCTGTTTCAAAATAAAGAATAAAAAATAGGGCTGGGGGTGTAGCTCGGAGGTAGAATGC
>PVJS01016392.1:0-37549 GCA_004027185.1 Glis glis
CACTAAGGCCTTAGTGGTAAAACAAGAATAACACCTTAATATGGATTACTATTTCCAATTTACCATCATACTTATATCTGAATCCAGATATTTTAACACACATGAAGCTGCATGGACTTGGGAAAGATGTAATCTCTATGAACTTCAATTTATTTTTCTCTAAAATATGAGTAATACAAGTACTTTTCTGAAGGATTGTTTGGAAGATTGGAAAATAAGCTTACTTTTTTTGTGGTACTGGGGATTGAACCCAGGGGTATTCTACCTCCAAGCTACACCCCAGCTCTATTTTTTTATTCTTCATTTTGAAACCAGGTCTCGCTAAGTTGCAAAGGGCCTCACTAAGTAGCTGAGGCTGGCCGCGAACCCAGATCCTCCGTCTCAGCCTCCCAAGTACTGGGATTACAAGCATGTGCCACCACACCCAGCGAGTCTAAGCTTTTTATATGAATGCCTGACTTCCTAGCACTCAATGGGAGTTAGCTGTTATTAATATTTGCTTAAAATTAAATTAGGATGGAACTGCATTTCCATTTGGAGGTACATATTTTATATATTAAGACATAAAAAATATTTGAAAAATACTTATCATACACTATAATATAGATTTTTATTAATTCACTTTGGTTTTCCTCTGAGATTGAATCAATTATGATTAGATCACAACTATATATAGGCTGTCTTTGGTCTGCTTATTTATTTTTGTTAAGTGCAACAATATGTATATAAGGATTTTGAGTACTTTTTATTTATTGATGATAAATTACCTATGTAAAAATACTAAATAAGCTGGGCATGGTGTCACATGCCTATAATCCTAGTACTTGGAAGGCTGAGGCAGAAACATCACAGGTTCGTGGCCAGACTCCACAACTTAATGTGGCCCTCCACAACTTAGAGAGACCTTGTTTCAAAATGAAAGAATAAAGCCGGGCATGGTGGCGCACGCTTGTAATCCCAGTACTTTGGAAGGCAGAGACCGGAGAATCCGGGTTCGCGGCCAGCCTCAGCTCTCTCTCTCTCTTTCTCTCTCTCTCTCTCTCTCTCTCTACCTAGTGAGACCCTCCGCAACTTTGTGAGACCCGGTTTCAAAATAAAGTATAAAAAAATAGGGCCAGGGATGTAGCACAGAGGTAGAACACCCCTGGGTTCAATCCCCGGTACTGCAAAAAAAATTAAATAAATTAAATAATAAAATAAAAAAAAATAATAAAATAGGACTGGGGGTGTAGCTCAGAGGCAGATTTCCCCTGTGTTCAATCCCCAGTACCGCAAAAAAAAAAAAAAAGAACTAAATAACAGAATGTAGGGGAAAAAGAGCTGAGAATTGGAAAATAAGAAACCTGGGTTCTAGATCTAGCTCAATTGGTCTTTTGTCAAATTACTTAATTTTTCTAAGTTTCACTTTCCTCAAACTTCAGAGAAAAAAATTGTGATGAATGACTTCTGTGGCCATTTACAGTTATCAGATTCTGATTCTACAATAAAATCAGAACAACTCTATTTTCAAAATCGTACTACTTATCGATGGGCAGTGCTGGAGCCTATCTCTTTGCTTTTGCTTATTTTTATGTGTGTGTTGCTTTACTTTGAAGTTAATTTCCCCTAATATTTTGACATATTAGGTTACAAGATGACTTTAAAGGATATCTTATTCCACTGAGGCAGGACGTTCTTCTAGTTTCTGAGAAGACCAATTTAACACATCTGGGAGAGGCCCTACACTCCTTGTCATTTTCTCTGAAGGACACTACATAAATTATCATAAAAAATAACTTTCATAATTTGGCCACTGTGAATTGTGCTGCTATGAACATGGGTATCCATATATTACTGTAGTTTTCTGGTTTCAATCCCTTTGGTATGATACCCAGTAGCGGTATAGCTACTGGAATGGGATCCATTCCCAGTTTTCTGAGGAATCTCCACACTGATCTCCATAATGGTTGAACTAGTTTGCAATCCCACCAACAGTGTAGAAGAGTCCCAATTTCCCCACATCCTCGCCAACATTTGTTGTTGTTTAACTTCTTAATGATTGCCATTCTAATTGGGGTTAGATGAAATCATAGAGTAGTTTTGATTTGCATCTCCCTGATTGCTAGGTGTCCATCAACAGATGAGTGGATTACAAAATTGTGGGAAATACACACAATGGAATTCTACTCAGCAATAAAGAAGAACAAAATAACATCATTTGCAAGAAAGTGGAAGGATCTGGAGAACATTATGTTAAGCGACATCAGTCAATCACAAAAAAAGAAGGGACATATGTTTTCATTAATATGTGCAACCTAAGGAGTAGTAGGGTCACACAAGGGTCTCTGGTTGATAATGGAGAACCCTCAGTGGAACAAGGGAAGTGGTACAAGGGAAGGGGGAGGGCAAGAAAGAAGTGAATTAATGGAATTACTACCATAAACAATATGTACATGTGAAAATATACCAACATCATTCTTGGTACTTCATACGGGTGGGAGGAGGCGGGGGGACACTAAGAGCTGTGTGCGTGTATATTAACATCAAATAGATATCCATTGTGATGTAAGACTCCAATGCACCAATAAAAGCATGTTAAAAAAAATAAAAAATAACTTTCATCATTCTACTAAACGTTATCTTCTCTTTGTTTTTTAAAATCAAAAATCAAAAGGAAATGCTATGAAATAATTTTAATTACAAAGATATTTTTACCTTCTATTTTCCTTGTTCAAAAAATTTGTTATATGTTTAAGAAACTGTGTTTGTTAATACAATTCATTCAGTTTAATAACATTCCATAGCTTTATATATTCCTAATTAGGAAGAGAGACACCTGATAAAGAGAGAAAAATAGAGATAATAAACAACAGAAGTCTGTACCTCTGAATCCCATGTGGCCATCAATAATTGGATTACAAAAAGGGAGGTGGCTGATGCTTTATTTAAAGTGTTAATTCCATCCTTGGAACAAAATGAAGAATGGTTTAACTGTATAGTTTATGAACGTATGAACGCATTCCTATCTGAATGATGCTAACTATAATCAAATAATTCTTGTTTTTTCATAGTGGAATGTTCTTATTCCCACTTTTCCTGTAACACCTTTTTCTCAAAACACAGTTCAGTCAAAAAGGACATCAATGAATACCTAATTTCCATATGGTTTAGATTATAATGTTGAGCCAGGCAAGCCAACATCATTAGAAAGACACTGACTTTATATCTTAATATTTACTTAGTTCTAGACTAGACTACCTTATCCATATTTGATGAAGTAGACAATGAAATTAAGAAGCTATGTGAGCTTTGAAAATACACTTCCATCATTATGTGACAATATTACTTTAGGTTTACCTAATCTTACCCTCTTCTCTGTCCCCAACACTGTCCTAGACTTCTGATTTCCCCTCACAGTGCTTCTGCTGCATGCTTCCTATATTTCAGGGCTTCTCTCTTTCTTTTGCAAACACAGTTCTCTGAACCACCTACTGCCTTACTGTTAAAGCTGTCTAGCCATCATTTCAGATACCTGCCAGGGTTAGCGGATGAAGACCTGCACCTTTCCTGCCTTATGCCAGCAGAAGAGACTTCGGAGGTGGAAGCAGGGAGGATTTCTGCTGAGGTAGCTTCCTAGTCACACAGCATCAGAACCTGGTCTCTTTCTATACCACACAAATTCCACTGAGAGGTGTCTTTTAAAACTCTGCCCAAATTTAGCTGTTCTAGAATATTATTTGACCTATGGTTATGCCAGAGTTAGGAAAATAAAACATGTTCAAGAAAAAAGTGGTGAAATTCCTTTACCAAAAAATGTTAAAGGGTCTCAATAATTCAGAGACTTCTGATAAATGGCATCCATACATATTTTGGACTGAGGTTTTGAAAACCCTAAGGTGGCATGCAGTTATTTATGCTAGATTCCTAGATACTTTTTATTTTGTAATTTCATATTATTTTATATCTCATGTGGTCTAATATTCATGATAGTTTTTATCTATTATTCACTTATCTTAATTAAAAATGTTCTATATCATTAAGTACTTCATGTTTCAGTTAGATGGTTTTGCATGTAATTATGGGAAATAGAATAAAAAAACTTTTCTATGATTATCACAAGTGATATGGAAAGTTGCAAACAATTTAAAATTAATTAGGAGCTTAGTTGGGGGATTAATTAATTTCTATGTGGTCTGTATTGAAAATGGATTTCCAACATGTACTTGTTAAGTTATTAATGTAAACTCATATTTTATAAGTAAAACAAAATGTGCTTTTAAAAACACAGGAAAATAATCTCACATCTACAACATCAAACTTTTGACATATAGAAATCATTTTAGGACTGAACTTTTAGTTTGTATTCAAATTATTTTTAAAGCATTTTAATCATATAGATTATGCCACAACCTTACTTTAAATCTCCATAATATTTGCATGAAGACTGTTTGACATGGTCTGAGTGTCTGTTAGTTTTTTCAACTACGTTTCAGCCCTGTCATTTGTTTTTGTTTTGTTTCGTTGTGCATTGTCATACGTTATAAAAGAATTAAGACTTGTTTTATTTGCAAAATCCAGTCAGCCATTTTACTGCTGCCTGTTCAAATGCCAGTTTAATGGCCCTGAGTCCATATTTGTGAAGTGGAGCTTTAGGAATGAATGATGGATCTGTGTAGCAACTAGAGCTTTAACCGCTAACTAGCTTTCATTTGTCATCTTACAATTTCCATTTCCTTTCTCTACTGAAAGTCAGTTGAAGTTAATGGATTCACCTGCACATGTTGATGGTCCTCTGAGCTCTTCTGAGAAGAGCATTGGTCTGTCAATGATACTGTTAATAATTTTGGCATATTTTCTCTCTTTTTTTTTAGTCGCGACCTATTCCTTCCCACCTTACTTCAGCAGTTGCAGAGAGTATCTTGGCTTCCGCCTGTGAGAGTGAGAGTCGAAATGCAGCCAAGAGGATGCGCCTGGATAAACAGCAGGTACGCGTGTTGGGGTCTGGGGTCCACCAGCTACATGGCAAACACAGTTTATGTAGAAGAGTAGAAACTCTGGAATGTATCTGAAACGCATAGAAACAGAGTTTTTGTATTTCTACCGTATGAATTTTAGCCTGAAGAAAAACGCATACTTGTGTATGATCAAGGAAGATCAAATAACATTTTCTGTGGTTTAGAAAAAAAAGACACTAGTAAACCTGTTATAATTTTCTTTGCTATACATTTTGTAGGCTAATTGCTTATTAAGAGGCACAAACTGATTATTCATAATAGTTTTATAAATTTACATCATCATTTATCATTAGCATTGTGTGTGTGTGTGTGTGTGTGCGCGCCCGTGCGAGGGCGCATATGTGTGCACCTGCATGTATGTGTGGTACTTGGGAATGAAACCAGGGGCAGCATTCTACCTCTGAGCTATACACCAGGCTTATTTTATTTTTTATTTGGAAACAGGGTCTCACTAAGTTGTTGAGGGCCTCACTAAGTTGCTGAGGCTGGCCTTGAACCTTCTATTCTTGTGTCTCAACCTCCCAAGTACTGGGATTATAGGAATAAACCACCATGTCCAGAACATTTAGGATTATTTTTGAATGAAAATGAACCTTTAATTTCCTCTGGTCTGCTGCCAAATGTGAATAGATTATTATGGGAGCAGTAAATGTGCAGAGAAACTTTGAAAGACTAGAAAGCCATAAAATGGGGATCTAATGTAATGAAACTCCATGTCCTGGGCTTAACCCTTCATGATTAATCACTTATACCCATTACATAGCCTCTTTCCATGCCTCTTTTCCAAGGATATATGTCCCTATATCATGGACGTGTGCACTTTTTGGTGCATTTCATTATTCATTGTGTCTCACGTAGCTGTTCCTTTAGTTTATCTGAGTCTTTCAATGTTATGCATAAATGTTGGTTGCATTCTGATTTTTAATTATTTTTACAACAAATAAAATGGATGCTTCATTGTCTCATTAAGGTTGAGATAAATGTAAGTATACTAAATTAAGAGACTAAGCCCAATTTTGTTTCTCCTGTGAACCAGTAGGTTTCAAATAAAAAAGGAAGTTTTCATTACATGCTTAGAGTATTTTAAAACACCTCAGAATGAGATCATATTTGACATTTTTATATTATTAAAATGCCATATACTCATAATTCTGAATGCCAAAAAAGATGAAGCCTTTGGTTAAATAAAAAAATACAGGATTAGCCTTGGATCAAAAGTATGTAAAAATGTCACTTTTGAATTTATCAGTCACACCAATAGTATTTATTCAATGTACATGTCCTCGGTTGAGACTTTTATTACTCTATCTAATAGAGTATTAGTATCTAATAATGCTATCTAATAATACTATTACTACTTAATTGTATTACTACTCTACATAATTTATCTTAAAGTGAGTTATTGTGCTATAAGCAATGCCATTTAGCATTGTTATTAAGATTGCATGTTCTGGAGTCCCACACACTACATTTTGATTCTGCTCTCTACGGTTACTAGTCGTGTGACCTTCGGCCAATTTTGGGTGCTTTGGTTTCTTTGTATGAAAGGTAACAATGGTAACAGTACTGATCTGACCCTATGGAATTGTGGTAAGAACTGTAATGACAGATTCATGGCATTGATACTTGATTCATTTCTTGATACAGATACAGATTCATTTCTTGATACTTGGCATTGAGCCTGACACATGCCAAGCATCAAGAAATGAAGACTAGACATTTTTAATGTCTAGCTTTACTGTCATTGCATTAGTAGCAGTAAAATGAGAAAGAAGCATTAATAGTACTATCTCTAATACAGGAATTTTGAAGCCAGTTCAAGTCCCTTTGAGAAAATATCTCAATTCTAGAAATTAAAATAGATTTATTTTAATAGAATTCTGAAGCCGGGCATGGTGACACACGATTATAATCCCAGTACTTGGGAGGCTGAGACAGGAGGATCACAGGCTCACGGCCAGCCTCAGCTACTTAGTGAGGCCCTCTGGAACTTAGTGAGACCCTATTTCAAAATATAGAATAAACAATAGGGCTGAAGGTACACCTTGGACATAGAATGTCCCTGGGTTCAATCCATAGTACCACACACACACAAAAAGGAATAATAGAATTCTATTATTGAGTTATTCTATTATTGAGCCGGGCGTGGTGGCGCACACTTGTAATCCCAGTACTTTGGGAGGCGGAGACCGGAGGATCTGGGTTCGCGGCCAGCCTCAGCTCTCGCTCTCTCTCTCCCTGTCTCTCTCTCTCTCTTTCTCTCTCTCCTTAGTGAGGCCATCCGCAACTTCGTGAGACCCGGTTTCAAAATAAAGCATAAAAAATAGGGCTGGGGGCGTAGCGCAGAGGTAGAACGCCCCTGCGTTCAATTCCCGGTACCCAAAAAAAAAAAAAAAAAAAAAGGAGTCCCTGGTTGCCATCTAGCCATATATCCCATCTAGTATATACTCTAGAATATCTTTGTATCATATTAATCATGTAGAGAATTGTTATGAGAAGTAAATAACAGATGTGTATTATATTATCTATATTATCACTCTACCATATCCCCCAAAGCTGGTTATCCTGACATTTGGTCCAATCAATTAACCACTGTTGGCTTAGTGTGTAAGGTAGGGGAATTGAATATTCAACTTATAAAGTTACCATGAGGATTTAATAAGTCAAGCTATATGAAAGCATAACATATTTAATATATTTGCATATTGTTAGAGATATATTCACCATTTGCCTAATTACCACAAGTAGTAGGAAAATGCTCCCTCCAGCACTAAAGATCTGTTGTTTACTAACAAACTTCTGCTGTCATAGAGCTGTCTTTGTTCTGAAGGTCTTTAAATTGAGCTCAAGTTTGTTTCCTAGAGTTTCTACCAATTAAAAAAAAAAACTGTCGTCAGTAATGAATAAGATTTCCTGCTATTCCCATTGAGACTGGTGTGGGTGGGGCCAATGGTCCTTGACCCTACTCTTCCTATCTGCTGTTTCCATTTTCTATGTATCCTCATACATAGTAGTTGTTTACTGCAAGGCTTATTACCTAGGAATGGGGGATGCCCAATATCACCTGAACATAGGAATGATCTTTTCAGACCCTAAAAGGGTTCAGAGGACTTGGGATGTATGGAGAATAAGGAGGAAGTGATTTAAAAAAACTATATTCAATGATTTATTGAAACCCAATTAGGAGTGGTGTTATGAACTTATAAGAAAACCGAGGCTCAGAGAGGCGGGATAATTCATACAAGGTTGCCAGCTACATGGGTCAGTCAGCCTATGAGCTTCTACTACCTGAGGCTGGTGTGTGGGAGCATTCTGAGATCCTGTGGTGCCTTCTCATTGAGTATGTTCCCTGGGGCAAACACTTAGGACTGATGTCTCTTTACCTCTCCTCACAATGTTCCAAAAACAATGCATTTTCATGCTGGAAAATGATTTGCATTATTCATAAAGACTTTATACAGTACTATAACTAGCAAAACAGATTTTGTTAGGAAACCATAATTCAAAAGGTTACAAATTTCCCAAAGTGCTTCACTTCATTTGGAGAATTAGTTATGCATTATAAACAGTGGTTTAGTGTTTATAATTAGTGTTTCAAAAAGTATATAAACCAGACAGGTGTGGTGGTGCACGCCTGTACTCCCAGTATTTGGAAGACTGAGACAGGAGAGTCGCAGTTTTGCAGCCAGCCTCAGCAACTTAGCAAGACCCTCAGCAACTTTGCAAGACCCTCTTCAAAATAAAAAAATAAAAAGGACTGGGGGTGATGCTCAGAGCTAGAATGCCCCTGGGTTCAGTTCCCAATACCAAAGGAAAAAAATCTATATTATTTCTTCTTACTACCAGTTCAGTAGATTTCCTTTGAGATACCACACAGAGACTACCATGCGATTCTTCCCACCAAACCATGGAAGTGTGTGTCTTGGGGGAAGGGGGTCTAATCTTCTGCCCAAGTAAAGATAGACAGAGTTCTTTGGGGATCTTGGAAATGATACATGTTTTCTGTGTGCACTGTTAACCCAACTCAACAATTCTTAGATTATGCCAGTGATTTAGAGGTTCTTTGTTGAGCTTTGATTTTCTGTAGGTACAGAAAAGTTCAGAAATTGGACAGTTAAACTCTGTTTTCTGTTAAGTCACACATCTGACCCCTTGCTCCAGCAGTTACACATGGAGAGCTGTAATTATGTATGTCCTTCAGATTTCATGAATCTTGATGAATTAATTGGATTTTATAAAGCTCTTTGAGATAGGGACATGAAAGTTGTTGTGGATGTGTTAAATACTGTATTTCAAACGTCCATTTTGCACTAAAATCCAGAGAAAGCTTGTTATTATGCAGCCCCAGCCCTGAAGCAAGCCAGTGGCAAGGACAGGAACCACTGCTTCCTCAGGAGTCAGATTTCACAGAGCCGAGTTTAATCTCTCATGCATTTTAGAATATAACCAGCATTTTTTTCCTTTCACATGAAAATTCAGAATGTTTGCGTTATCTAAGAAATCCTTTCTCATTTTGACAATTCAAAAAAATGAGTAAAACCAAATTTCACCTTTCTAGTTCTATGACACAGCTAAAATTTGGGGGGGTGCGGGTGATTTTTTAAGTCATATTTATTTATTTATTTATGAATGTGTCTTTATTATTTAGATGTTATATCTTTTTGTTCTCCTTAAAGCTAGAGCCATTTCATTGCTCTTGATTGTAATTAATTTGAAGAGACAAAAAATGAGAGTGATTAGAATCAGCTATTTGCTGGTGATTTATGTTCTATCAATATACATTTTATTTTTGCTTTTTTTTGAGGGGTGTCACATTTTATCCATAGACCTAATGACTGATTAAGGTGGAAAGTTTGTGAAGAGCATGAGGGTTCCCTTGGTTTCTGTCCCCTGTTCTTTCAGGTAATTAGTTTGCAGTTCTATATATGAGATCGCATAAGCGAAGGGTCAAGGAACCCTAGCAGCAGAGCAGAGAACACTGCCCCTCAGGACAAAGCAGTGAGCTCCTGGTGACAGTCATTTTGTGCAGGGACTAGGACAGAGGGGAAATCAATAGTTGACTGTGATTTGACACCTTTGACTCTATTGAAAAGATCTCAGTGGGGGAAAGGGGAAGTGGTATGGAGGTTACCTGTGATAGAAGAAAAGGTGAGAAAGTAGAAAAATAAAGTACTGGAAACTGAAGCATTGCTAAGTTAAAAAAAATCACTGCTGGAAAATCTGCATGAACCCACTAGCCCAGGACGTAAAAATATTTAGTAAGTCCATAGTTCCCCACTACTCTTTTTTCTCTTAATAGTGGTCAATCCACTGCAGTCTGTATCTCTTTATGATTTTTCCTTTGTTCTGTTAGGCATTAATGAGTGGGCATATTATTAAAAAAATGTAATTGTAGGAACAAAGATTGACAGTGAAGCCATATGAATGTGATGATGATTTTCATAGCAACATTTTATTTGTCAGAGACATATTTGAAAACTCTAAAATACTCTGATAAACGCAGAGGATTTGAGATTGACAGCTTTTCTTTCATATTTCTGTAGTTCTAAGCCTTTCTGGTAGCATTTGTAACCATTAACAAATACCTTACTAAAAGTAAGATTTTCCATAGGATTTTATTCTTAAACATTGTGACTATTTTTTTTTTTTTTACTAGGGATTGAACCCAGGGGTTCAACTGTACCTTTGCCACTGTACCTGGCTCCTATTCATAATCGTCCTATTTTTTATTCTACTATTACCATTTTTCTTTCTTATATGCATTTTGGAGAAAATTTATATCTTTGAATCTTTCAACAAGTTTCCACATGGCCCTTTCATCCACAGGAGAGAAAAAACACTATATAAGAAAAACAATACACCCTTGAGGATAATTTTTGGAATATGTCCTATTTTCTATGAAGCATGTAAAATTTTAAAGTATCTGGGGTAGAATATTATTTGCAAGTCATCCCATTCAAACAGTCCTTGATATCCTCATTAATAGGAATATTAATAATAGTGACAGCAGGAACATTTATAGATATAGCACTGTATGAGGTGATCTTCATTCCTTTTCAATGTAATTGTCATGATTTTTATAGAAGTGAAGAAATTTAGGTTGAGAGCAGTTAAATATGTTTCCCAAGACGACAGGACTGCTCAGGATGGAGCCCCATTGTGATCTAGTCCTCTTGCTTTTTAAAATTCTACATATAGGCTGGGCATAGTGGCGCACACCTGTAATCCCGTACTTGGGAGGCTGAGGCAGGAGGATCACAAGTTCCAGGTCAGCTTTAGCAACTTAGAGAGACCCTCATAAACTTAGTGAGACCTCTTTTTCTTCAAAATAAAAAAAATAAGAAAGAAGGCTGGTGTAGTTCAGAGGTAGAATTCTCCTGGTTTCAATTCCCAGTACCAAAATAATTCTTAAAAATAGAACAGTAGATTTCTTTTTCTTTTCATTTCTTTTCTTTTCTTTTGTGATACTGGAAATTGAACTCAGGGGACTTTCTACCTCTGATCTACACTTCCAGACCTATTTTTATTTTTTGTTTCAAAACAGTGTCTTGCTAGTTGCTGAGAGACTTGCTATGTTTCTGAGGCTGTCCTCAAACCTGTGATCCTCCTGTCTCAGTCTCCTAAGTTATGGGATTACAGGCATGTTCTACCATGCCCAGCAAGAATCTTTTCAGTCATAAAAAATTAGTTTTGATAATTTGGGCAATAAACAAATATATTAAAAAATGAATTTTACTGGTCATTCTACCACCTTGTTTGATCGTATAATTTCTTTAATTTTTTTCAGGCAAAACTTCTCTTTTTAAAAAGCAAAAACATGTTACATTATATCATTCCATTTCATTTAATTTATGAGCAGTTACTCTGTCATTCTGTACCTTATAAAGCTCCTTTTTAATGTTCCATCATGTCCTTTTTATGTTATAAGTGCATATGAAAAGTATGCCTTGTCTATTAGTTTTTAGGATAAATCATAAGCAATGAGTTACAGGGTCAAAAAATAGCATGGTTTTTAAGTCTTAAGAACCATAAGGTCTGTGCCCTTAATCTCAACTGTATTCCTATAGAACTTGTTTTATAGTGTATATGCCTATTACAAGCTTGTTTTAACTTCTAAGAATCTTTGACCCTGAATCAGTGGTTCCTAACCTTATTCAACACAGCATCTCTTTGTACAATAACTACCCTGCAATGTCTCACATTTAAACCTGAAATACAGTTTATATTTAATATAAATCATCTATGCTCACAATTGAATACATATAATTTTATAATATTGTTAATAAAACATTAAAGGAAAGTGTATATAATAAAACCACATGTATTTAATGCAGAAATGTGGGCAAGTTATGGAATAAGAAAATGTAATGAGGCCATCAGATGCTTGCACCTGTCCATCAAATCCAGGATGATGTAGCAGCTAAACTGTACATGGATATATTCATGTTGGGACAACTCTCAGCAGTCGGTGACTCAGACTTTCTAAATGCTGAGAAACTTTTAGTCAAGTTTCAAATGAAACACAGTACAGTATTCCCTTGGTTTACATGGTAAAGTGATATTCCTGAGATAATTCAATACATCTATAAAAGCGGGCACAAAAACTGAAATAAAGTTCAGTTTTGGGCTCAGATGATTCAAAATAGGCTTCTTAACCTACAAAAATATCTAGCCAGATTTCTAAAAATGCACATGGGAACAGGGACTATTACTAATCATGTAAGACTGCCTGGAACATGGGCTTCTAGTAAACCCATCCATTACCTACTTAATACAAGTAGCATGGCTACCTGGTTCCCATCTATGTCCCTAGCGGATGCTAACACTGTCACTGAAAAGCATTGCTATGGGCAGATTCCTCTAGGATTTGAATGCTGGAATGAGAATCATAAATACTCAGATCTATTTCCTGACAGTGAATTCTTCCAACTTATTCTCATTTTCAAGAGATTGAACTTGAGGCTTAAAACCCTCAAATTTTCTGTAGGTTTTACAGTCTTCATGTCAAATGAATATTCCTTCTGTTCTTTCTCCTTTAATTTTGCTTTTGTTTCTTAAATTGCCAGAGCTTATAAGAAAATTGTGTGATATAAGACACAATAACTTAATGAGGCCCTTTAGTTTAATTATAATTTTTTGCAAGGAAGGGGCAATTAGATAACAATGGTCATATCCATCATGCTTCCAGTCAAAAAACTGTCACATATAATTTCCAATTCCAGTTTTATTCCTGAAGTACAATTCTATTTTATATTTATCATTCCACTATTTTAAATATCTTCTAATACGTTGAATATCCATTTTTGATATTCACAATAGGAATGCCATGAAACCTAAAATCTTTCTACAAATAGAATGCCACAAAAAGATCGAGCCCAATAATCTTCAAAAATGTCTGTTTTCAGCCAGGCATGGTGGCACATCCCTGAAATACCAGTACTTGGAAGGATGAGACCAAGGGATCACATGTTCGAGGCCAGCCTCAGCAACTTAGTGAGACCCTCAGCCAATTTAGTTAGACCCTGGCGTGATGACACATGCCTGTAATCCCAGTACTTGAGAGGCTGACACAGGAGGGTCACAGGTTCAAGGACAGCCTCAGCAAGTAGTGAGACTCTCATCAATCTAGAGAGACTCCGTTTCAAAATAAATATAGGGCTGGGGGTATAGCTCAGAGGTAGAATGCCTCTGGGTTCAATCCCTAGAACCACAAAAAATGTCTGTTTTCATCAGTTTTACATCCCCCATAAATAGGCTCTTTGCGCTTGGTTGCTCGTCAGTTTCAGGGATGGAGCTTGACTTAACCATCTCCATATCCCTATGAGCTCTATAATGGCAGTGCTTAGTAAGGCATCATCTTCCAACGAGCATAGGTTTTTTTCTTAAATAGAGAATAGCTAACATAAGTGAGTATCAAAATACGACCTTAAACTAATGAGCACAAAGTGGTGGGCAAGTTAGAAAACCAACCCAGACTTCACTACAAACATCCTCACTATTGAAAGCCTACTGTCTAACCTCATGCCTGAACAGACTCTGAAGATGGTAGTAATCACATTTTAAATAACAAAACTAGGGAAATAGTGTCTGTTCCACTGTACTTCTGTAAGCATATAAAACTTTACAAACATAAAAACTAAGGAAAATTAATAACAGATACCAAATTAAAATGTAGATATGTAAAATATCATTCAGACAAATTTAAAACGTACTTTTTTTTTTTTTGGCACTGGGGATTGAACCCAGGGGCATTCTATCTCTGAGCTACACCCCCAGCCCTATTTTTTATTCTTTATTTTTGAAACAGGGTCTCACTAAATTGCGGAGGACCTCACTAAGTAGCTGAGGCTGGCCTTGAACCTGTGATCCTCCTGTCTCAGCCTCCCAAGTACTGGGATTACAGGCGTGGGTATACCACCACACCTGGCTTCATACTTACATTTTGATTTAAGACGGGCGTGGTAGCCCACGCTTGTAATCCCAGTACTTGGGAGGCTGAGACGGGAGGATCCGGGTTCATTGCCAGCCTCAGCTACTTAGTGAGGTCCTCCGCAACTTAGTGAAACCCTGTTTCAAAATAAAAATAAAAAAAAATAGGGCTGGGGTGTAACTCGGAGGTAGAATGCCCCTGGGTTCAATCCCCAGTATCGCAAAAAAAATTGGGGTTCATTGTGTACATTCCATAATATTTGAGAAACGTGGTTAAAATAGTTTTACTGAAATTTTTTATTAGCTCTTCAGAGAAAAACATTGAACCATAATTTTGTTCATATTTTTGTGAGCAAAATTGTTGTATGAATTTGTATTCCTTTAGCATTAGTTTAATAATGTGACTAGGCTTCAAATATGAAATACTTCCAATTTGTGTTCTTGAAATATAACATTTTCATGGCAAAATTTTAGACTTTCTTTTCTCTATGATTTTTGAACTGTTGCAAGTATTTCTTTAAATATCTCATTATCTTTATCAGTAAGAATGAGATTAATAGAAAAGTACTTCTAAATACCTAAAATCTTTTTTTTAATTTGACAAATATGTTAAGCAGTCATTATGTGGCGGACATTTTATTTAATATGGATACTACAAAGCAAGTAAGGGGGGAGAATTCTACTGAGAATTTACCAAGTGCCAGGTTTATTTTGATTTACTCAGTGCTTTGTGGTATTACATTCTTTAATTCTGGCTATCACGACTGATAAGGTATTTTTATTCTCACTTTACAAATGGGTAGGATATAATATCTTTCCCAATAAACTCACCTTTTATTAAAAATAAGCAAAGCTAGCCTGGTAAGTGGAGTTAGAAGACTGTGGTAAGCCTTCCTATCAAACCTGGGAGGGCTTCCCAGCGGAAGCACTATTTGAGTCAGACCTTGAGAAACGAAGGAGACATTGGAGGAAGGAAAGCTAGGGGGTGGTACTATAGATGCATGGAGCCTTTCCAAAGGGGGGCAGGTCCTGAGTATCAAAAACTGCCACCTCCTGCGAGGAACACTTGGAATTCTCCATAAGAAATAAAAGGAGAGGAAGTCGGATGCTAAGGTTTGAACTAGATTATGGAGGTTCTTCATGCCTAGTGAAGTTAGGAGGACTTAAGTGCACACCAGAGAGGAGAAGGGAAGGATGGCATGCCCAATTTCTGAGGAGCTTCAGAAGCCAATGGATAAGAAGGTGAGGATGGGTATAGGGAAGGTGAGGTCCGCATACAGCCAGGAGAAGCTTTCCTATTATCTGTGATTTCAGGTTTCCTATATAAATGCAATGCTATTTCTATAATCCCAGTACTTGGGAGGCTGAGACAGGAGGCAAACCTCAGCAACTTAGAGAGGCCATTGGCAACTTAGTGAGACCCTGTTTCAAAATAAAAAATAAAATAGGACTGGGGTTGGAGTTTAGAGGTAGAATGCCCCTAGGTTCAATCCCCAGTACCTCCCCCCACAAAATAAAAGCAATGATCTTTAAAGTCGAATTTATACCTAAATATAATTATAAGGATTAACTACTACAAAATAATCATATAGTGTAATAATCACACGGGAAATTTCTAAGCTAAGCATGAGTGTTTTGAGAATGGTTATTCTTCCACAACACAACATTAGCTCAGCTAATTAAAATTAAAGTTCAATATATTTCAATAACTTCAGCATATATAACTGCATACAAAATACTATTCTATCTTGAAGATACGTTACAATATCTCAAAAAAGCAGATATTACAGTTTTTTGTTTTTGTTTTCATTTTGGTACTGGGTTTTGAAACCAGGGGCATTCTACCTCTGAGCTACACTCCAGCCCTTTTAAATTTATTTTGAAAGAGGGTCTCTCTAAGTTGCTGAGCTATCCTTGAACTTGTAATCTGTCTCAGCCTTTTCAAGTACTGGGTTTACAGGTGTGTACTACCATGCTTGGCTCAGACATTACAATTTTTATTAACCAATGAGCTTTCAGCTCCTTTTAAAAAAAAGTAAGAGTAAAGTTACTTCTGTTTAAAGTTTTCCTTAGTACACATATTTTTCTTACATAATGATATGGTGATACATGTCTGACCAGTAATGTAGACTCATCATTTTGTTGGTCCCTCAATAGTACTGTGAGGCACACGCAGATTAAATGGCTTGCCTCCTTCAGGAGTGGGAAATCTAAAGTGAGAAACTTGCTTTTGGGTGACCTTTCTGGTTTCTTTGAAAACAAGCCACAGTACCTGATATTTTTCCTCACCTTTTCATTACTCAATTTGATTTACTCTTTCATTTTCTGGCTTCATTGAGAATTCTCCCATATTCATTGTAGGAAACTATTCTTAAAAACTTTAAGTTCTAAAAATCTTTGGTTGATGATGCTATTAATTTCAAGGGAATGAATGGCAAGATATGAGTGGGTGGTTTAAATCCAGACAGCAAAATTCAACATAACATGTTGATATACTTTCAGTACCAAAGCCAAGGGAAACATATGTTATCCTGAATTCTCCATGAAGACAGCATCTTTGTTAATATTATTTTAAACCCAATTATTTTTAGGCTTAGCAGATAAGTGAAGAATCTGACATATTTGGCTTGTGCCACATATATTCATTTCTTTATAATTTATTTCCCCGAATTTGTTCATTCCTTGTCCTGTACTTTTTAATCTCTCCACTTTAAAAACCATGAGTTAGTAGGAAGCACCAATAGTATGTGTATTGAAGGAATTGAAACAGAGTGAAAGAGTCACACATTTTTTATAAATTTAGATAATATAATAACTGGACAAATTGGGTAATGCTTGCTAATGAGATTTAAGATGTTTGGCTTGGCTCCTGTAGTAAACAAACACAATGTTACCGGGATCCTGCCAAACACATAGTTGTCACCTCAGTTACTTGGCAATTTGGGGAATGATTTTTTTATTTTCTGCAGAGCTGGATATTTCTAGGGAGCTAAAAATTAGCCCTGATTAAAAATGATTTTACTTTGTTTTTTGGTAGAAATCTTCATAAGCTATAATCAATGTATTTTCAACTCGTAACAAAAGTAACAATACCTTAAAGCTTGAAGGTAGATTTGGACCCCTAGGCTGGTTCCATAACTTGGCTATTGTGATTTTTGATGTCGATTAACAGATGAATGGATTATGAAACTGTGAGATGTTCACACAATGGAATTTTACTTCGCCGTAAAGAAGAAAAGAAGAAAATTACATCATTTTCAGGAAAATGGATGGGTCTAGAGAATATAATGCTAAGTGAGATTAGTCAGTCACAGAAAATGAGAGGTCATATGTTTTCTCTCATATGTGGAAGCTAGGGAGAAATTGGGATACAAGAGGGACTATAGATAAAAGAAGAGAAACCCCAGTGAAGCAATGGAGGGGGTAAAGGGGCGGGAGGTGGGAGGGGGAGGGGACTTAATGAAGGAAACTCTTCAAATGATGCTGTGTCCACATACACAATTATCAATGCCAGTCATGTACAGGGAAGGGAGGGAGTAGGCTGGGATCTGAGTGGGAGTCTCATCAAGTGCTGTGTGCATGTATGTCCCTACCACTCTGAGCTTCATTATGACATGTGATTACAATGCACCAATTAAAGTATAATTAAAATAGATTTGGTTACAAATCCTACTACTGAGTCCACGGTGCTAACACGGAACTTTTAGCTATTGGCTCACATGCCACAGAACAGGTAATGGGACAGGTGATCCTACAAAGTCTGTTCTAGAGAAAATCTTCCTAGTCAGGTCGACTCGCTTTCTTGGTAGTTTACATCTTTCTCATATGGTTAAGGGAGTCTGACTGAGCAATCTGTTATAAGCTTCCGAAGTTCCCGCCCTCTATAAGAAAGTTCATCTTTGCTGTGTTCTCAGTATTCTATACCTTGTCAACAATATTTTTGAAAAATGTGTGTATGTATGATGCTGCTACCCTGATGTGTATCAAAATGTAAAATTACAATGCACCAATAAATGAATATAAAAAAAATGAAAAACATTTATTGGCTTCAACAATCCATTGACTCCTTGATGTCTACAGGACAGACTGATTTGCTCCTGTTCACACCCTGCTAATGAGATATGTGGAGGACTACCTGTCACTATTGAGGAGTTAATGAAAAGCTATTTTCTAAGAACCATTACCTGCACTTTCACTAAGAAATAAATAATATTTTTTGGAACAAAAACCAAGTCACATTTATTTCTAAGCTCTTTAGTTTTATACTTTTATTGGTGCATTATAGACTCACATCATAGTGATAGTAACATACATGCACACAGCACTTTGTGAGCTTTCCCCGGCTTCCTCCCCACTCCCTCCCGCCCCCCTGCTTCCCCAAACAGGATATGAGATTGGCATTGCTATTCCCACACATGTACATAATGTCAATGGAAGGGATTCCCTCATTAATTCTCCCTCTTTCTGCCCCCCCCAGCACCCTCCCCTAGATCACCTCCCTAACTCCACTGGAGTTTCTCCTCCACATCTAAAGTTCCTATTGTATCCTGATTACTCCTAGATTCCCATATATAAGAGAAAACACATGGCCCTTCACTTTCTGTGACTGGCTAATCTTGCTTAATATAGTGTTTTCCAGGTCCATCCATTTTCCTGCAAATGATAAAATTTTGTTCTTTATTGTTGAATAGAATTCCATTGTGTGTATATCCCATAATTTCTTAATCCAGTCCTCTGTTGATGGACACCTAGGTTGTTTCATAATTTGACTATTATGAATTGTGCTGCTATAAACATAGATATGCATGTATTACTATACTATTCTGATTTCGGTCCCTGGAAAGATACCCAGTAGTGGTATAGCGGGATCATATGGTGGATCCATTCCCAGTTTTCTGAGATATCTCAACACTGTCTTCCATAGTGGCTGTACTAATTTGCAATCCCACCAACATAGTAGAAGAGTCCTTATTTCCGCACATCCTTGACAGTATTTATTGTTGTTTGACTTTTTGATGATTGTCATTCTAATTTAGGTTAGATGAAATCTCAGTGTAATTTTGATTTTCATCTCCCTGATTACTAATGATGCTAAACATTTGTTTTTCATGTATAAACTTCTTCATAACACCCCTAAAGCTCAGGAAATTAAAACAAGAAATAATAAATGAAATGGCATTAAACTAAAAAGTTTCTACTCATCAAAGGAAACCATCAAGAGTCTAAAAAGAGAGCCTACAGAATGGGAGAACATATTTGCCAGCTGTTCCTCTGCTAGAGGACTAATATCTAGAATATACAAAGTACTTAAAAGATTTAAAACTAAAAAAATAACCCTATCAAGAAATGGGCAGTTGAGCTAAATAGACACTTCACTTAAAATATAGCATTTTAAATGATGAAGTGAAATTGAAAGTCCAGTGAGACTCCTCCATGAAGATGCAGTCACCTCTCCGGCATCAGCCCGTGTTCTATTTTCTTGCTTTCGTTATTGGACAAACAGCAGTGTGTTCCAGCAGCAGAACTCTCCGCATGCGGCAGGATCAGCCACTTTTTTCATTTCTGAATTTTGTGGTTAGCCTCCTGCTCCCAACTCCTCTATGGAAATCAAAGTGGCTTTTAATAGAAATTATGGCCCTTACTTCTGGATAGAGGTCAGAAAGCAAAAGTACAAAAAGAGGTTATAGCTCTATCTCTAAATTTAAGTAACGGAATGTCCCAATGTGAGTGAAAAGCTTATCTAATTCTTATTTTTTCTTTTTGTCATCTTTTTTGGTAATTGGAACTCAGGAGTGTTCTACCTCTGAGCCACACCCACAGCCCTATTTTATTTTGAAACAGGGTCTCACTAAGATTTTGTATGCTGGCCTCTAATCTCTGATCCTCCTATCTCAGCCCCCACGTACTGTGATTACAGGTGTTGCCACCACATCCAGCTACTACTTGAATCTTAAAGGCATTATGATTTTGAAAAAGCAAAGAGGAAAAAAAAGCTAGCAATTAAAGTAAATACACCTTTTTACTTTTTACTTTACTAATGTCTTCTTGGTTATTTTTTTTATCTGCTACATGATGTAGTAACAAGAAAGAAATTGTCTTCCAGGAGGAAAATTGGAGAAGGTAGAGGAAGACAGTAGCCTTTGAATTAGGCTTGTAGAAAACAAATGTAGTATAGTGTCAGAAGTAGTGGGTTTTAAACATATGAGGTGTTTTAAATGCATGTGTGGGCATGTACACATAGCTGCTATACTTGAAGTTTACTAGTACATATCATTTCAAGAGAAGAGTCTCTTTGTTTGGTGGAGGTGATATTACTGGGGGTTGGACTTAGAAGCATTCTAACTCCAAGCTACAACCCCAACCCCTTTTACATTTTTATTATTTATTTTGAAGCAGGATCTTGCTAGATTGCTGAGAGTCCCGCTAAATTGCTGAGGCTGACCTTGAACCTGCCATCCTCCTGTCACAGCCTCCCAAGTGCCGGGATTACAAGCATGCATCATCGTGCCTGGCAAGAGTCTCTTTTTCAATTAGCTTAAAATTATTAAACCCATAATAAAACTTTAGAACTATAAGGAACCTTAGGGATCACGTAGCTCAAAATTTATTTTATTCCTTGTTCAAACTGTTAACCAGAATAAATTTATCTGAACATATTTCTCATCTAACACAGATTGTCCACAGCCAATTTCACATGAAGTAGTTGGGCTGTTTAATGACATTCTCGTGAAATTCTCATGACACATGGAATCATACATTAAACATGTCATGGACTGGCTCATTGGCCTCATAGACCACCCTCCCTGTCACCACAGAGTCCACACACCTGTGAAGAGACACACACAGGTGTCGGTGTGGATGCTTTGCAGGTGTACCAACCACCCCTCAGTGGTTTCTGTTTGTAAGGTACAGGGAGAAAATGCCACACTTTAAAGTATATGAAACATTTAAAACAAGATGATATCTATATAAAGAAGAAACATGTTTGACCAGATGCCAAAGGCTAAAATGTACATAGATTTCCTTGGATTCAGTTTTAAGTCAGTGTTTAATTCCACACCTCGTGTTCGGGTGAATGTTTGTGGTTTCGTAGTTCCATGCACTTTGAACACCTGTCACATGCAGTCTTATGTTAGTTCTTCTTGTCCCTCAGCATTTTGAATGAGCATCGTGATGCCAGTAGAAAGCAAGTTAAACTACGAAAGTGTCAAATGGTTTGTTGACTTATTAATTTAATGGACCTTGACTTAGAATAGAATGTGTTGGGACCTTTTAGGACCAACTGATGAATGAGAATTTCATGTTTAGGTCTGTATTGCTTCTGTGTCCAAATTATTATTCTGTATCTTGTGGGGAAGGGGAAGAGGGGAGGGTTTTACTTTTTTTTGAAAAATGTTTGAAAAAATCTGTCAGATTTTATATTCGTTAGTTATAGTAAACTTTTTTTTTTTTTTTTTTGCGGTACCGAGGATTGAATGCAGAGGCGTTCTACCTCCGCACTACGCCCCCGGCCCTAGTTTTATGCTTTATTTTGAAACCAGGTCTCACGAGGTTGCAGAGGGCCTCACTAAGGAGAGAGAGAGAGAGAGAGAGAGAGCAAGAGCTGAGGCTGGCCGCGAACCCGGATCCTCCAGTCTCCGCCTCCCAAAGTACTGGGATTACAAGCGTGCGCCACCACACCTGGCTTAGTAAACTTATTTTTAAAGTAAAAAAATTTATTTTATTCCTAGCATGTGCAACATCCAGGGTTAAATCCCCAGTAGTAAACACACACACACACACACACACACACACACACACACACACACATAGAGTAAATAAATAAAAATAAATTTATTTTATAAAAGAAATAGGCCTGGAGAAATAAATGTCCAGCCTAGCTTTTCCTTCCCTTTTTCCTTCTTTATTTCTTCAGTGATTTTTCCATGTTACTAGAAACAATTTTCCTTCAAAAGGGAGAAAAAAGATCAATACAGTCCAAAAGCTTAGCTCCCTTTTGATTTCAGGGTAATGTTCTGAATAATGAAAATCAGAATGCTTCATAAATTTCAACTCTTAATGTCATCACACATTCACAGCATGCAAGAATTTGAATATTACTTTGGATGCAGAACTCAGAAGGTCACATTAGTTTAATTCAATTGCATTTTTTACTATTAATTATTGCCTATGGAGCAAGTTTCAGAAGTCCAATGAAGCTGTCAAGCTGTTTGAATCTCTGCACACGTGAAGAAAATTTTCTTTCTCAGGAATTGCCCAGTTATCGATGGATTTTCTTTAATTCCTCAAATAAGATATTGCATTTGAGTTAGTTTTTTTAAAGTACCAGACTCCTCTGTAATTCTTTATGTTAAATTAATTTCTCAAACTACCATTCATTGATAATTCATATTCTAGTAACAAAATTTGTTGGAACCATTTTGAATACCCAGATAGAGTTTTAAATTCCAAATTCTTCATCATTTAGTTATCAAAACATTATTTTTAATATATTTGGGAAATAAATTAGGACACACATGGGCAGCACATGATATATTATTATGCTTATATTTGTGAGTTATTTTCTAGGCTAAATTTGCATTACATAT
This sequence comes from Glis glis, assembly GCA_004027185.1. NCBI lineage: Eukaryota > Metazoa > Chordata > Mammalia > Rodentia > Gliridae > Glis > Glis glis. The sequence goes on from PVJS01016392.1 coordinate 23,012, forward strand.
ATTTTCTCATTTGGATTTTTCAAAAACTCAATAAGATATGTGTTATTATTATTATTATTATTATTATTCAAAGCTAAAAAGTACACAAATAGGGGCTGGGTGTGGTGGCTCAGTACTTAGGAGGCTGAGATAAGAGGATCACAGGTTCAAGGACAGCTTCAGCAACTTAGCTATGCCCTTAGCAACTTAGTGAAACCTTTTCTGAAAATAAAAAATAAAATAGGGCTGGGGTTATATAGCTTAGAGGTAGAAGACCCTGCCTTCAATCCCCAGTACCACCACCAAACAAACAAACAAACAACAAAACAAAAACAACAACAACAAAGAAAAAACAAGCATACCAATAGGAAATGCATTTCTCCTTTTTGCTCTAGTCTTCATTCCTATAAATGACACTTGGGCCATGTAGAGCTGTTGAGTAGGAGTATGTCCTGATGCTTCCATCAGCAGATCCGCACCCAGCTTTCTCAGCTTCAGTTCCACTCCTAGGCTTAATTGTAGATCCACCTCAAGGTGCACCTGCTTTAAGATGCACCTCCTAGATCGAATCTTGGTTCATAAAACTAGGTCCCTTTCCTAGTTGTCTAATATAGCAACATAGCTCAGCACAAGTTTTAGTACTTGATCATATATATAGCTAACACTGAGGTGGCCTCCAGGTGTCCTTTTGGAAATCTTGTCACTCTGCAACTTTGTATCGCTCTGTGGGATTAAAATAGCCTTGGCTTGTTATCACCCTGAGCCCCAAAGATACCCAGTTACATAGTGGGATGACTTAGGCACTTATTAGAATCTATATGTGGGCTTGATGGAGCATGGCCAAAAGTTCAGTCATAGGGAGAGAAAGAGCCTTTTAATGGGATGCCTGCCAACACAATAAGAATGCTCAAGCCAGAGAATGACAACATATGTCCAGATAGAGAATAGTCATTGGAATTAATGCTGCAATTTACAATGTAGGATGACAGCCTTGTAAATATGGTTTTAGCATCAAATAGGAAAAATTGCAAATGCAGTATCATAAGAACCAAGGGTATAGGCTGTGGAGCAGACAAAGAATGTCTCAACATTTAGTTCTTAGGCCACTGTCGCTTTTCACTGTGGAGTGAGAAAAAAGAGACAGCTCTTAGGTTTCTGACAAAGCAATTATACCAAAGAACAGCGGCAGGAGCTGACCTGACATTTGCCCCTGGATAGTTGTCATAGCAGCAGGCTGAATAGAGCAGCTTGATACAAGTGTCACAGCAAGCTTTGGAGAAAGTGCCACACTACAGGCAACACTTAGAACATTAATATAAAAGAATGTATATCAGTCTTCAGTGGTGGCCATCCTTCTCTTATTCATTTCTGATGTGATTTTTAAGTACACATTGCATAAGAGATCATGTTTAAAGGAAGTGATAATTATGTGCCTTCCAAGGACATTTACCACAAGAAGACACTGTGTGTCTAGAGTATTGTTCCTCAGGGAGAAGATATTTAAGCAGTGTTGCTAACAAAAGAAAGGTTTAGATGCTGCAAATTGGATGTAGCCTTTTTTTAAAAGTATATACATAGTGACTATATCCAACAAGTATTTTTTTCTTATTTACTCTTTGTGTATTCACAAAGAAATGCATATGCACCTATCTGTGTACTATCCACAAAAGATAATGATTGAAGCCATGCATTAGAAGATTTATGTATGTGTAAGTAAGTCAATGTACTTAGAAAGGAAAGTATTGTGAACATGTTAAAGGAGACTTTGGAATCATTACTGGGGTAACCACTTGATTTTTTAAAATAGTGCTTCTATTTTAATAGGCTAAAGCTAGCATTCATGTGGAACTGTCCTGTCAAAACTAAGTTTCTATCTTTCTATCTTCACATGGCAATCCTCCCTTTGTGTCTGTCTCTTCTCTTCTTTTAATGACGCCAGACATATTGGACTAGGGCCCACCAGATACAAGATGAGTCTGCAAACACCCTCTTTCCAAATTAGACCAATTATAGGCATGGGCAATTAGGAACTTCAGTATATCTGTCTGAGTTAATACAACTCATAATAGTACACGCTTTGCACTCCCCCCTAATTCATTTCTTTCCACTTGGAAAGCACATCTAGCCATCTTGACATGCCCAGGTGTCTTAACCTATCCCAAGATCAAATCTTATCTTTTACATTTTTTATTGACATAATATTGATACATATTTGTGTGGTACAGTATGATAATTAATACATGCAAATAATAGGTAATGATCATATCAGGGTAGTAAGCAATTCTGTCTCTTCAAATTTTATAAACCTCCTCACTCTTCTCGTTATTTTAAAACAGATCATAGATTTTTGTAGACTATAGTTACCCTACTTGGCTATAGAAGACAAATCTTTAAATCATCTAAGACCAGGACAAATCTTTAAATCATCTAAGTCCAGGGTGGGAGAGACTCTGAGTATAATCCATCCTGGGAAATTCCTCTCCATCTGTGGACCTGAGAAACAAGTTATCACTTCCAAACTGCAAAGGTGGGAGAGGCATAGAATAGGAATTCCCATTCTAAAAAACAGAAACAGTAAAGAAAAAGAGGGTCACAGTCCCCAAGCAAGCTGCAAGCCTGTCACGGTAACGGCACCGGATTTCAAGGCCCAGGAATAATCATATCTGGCTCGCCGCCCTGTGCTCTTTGTCTCCAGTGCAGTAGCCTCAGGGGCAGTGATCTCCCCTTCCCTGCCAGAGGATGTCCAGTTGGGCAGCTTCAGCTCCAGGCCCCTGGCTCTGCCCTCAGAGTTATTCTTCTTCCATTTAGCCTCCTCTCTCTCCAGCGAGGGGTGATGGCTCAAACTTGTAACCCAGTACATGGGAGATTGAGACAGGAAGATCATAGGTTTGTGGCCAATATCAGCAACTTAGTGAGGTCCTCGGCAACTTAGTGAGACCCCGTTTCAAACTAAAATAAGAAAATAGGCCAGGGGTGTAGAATTCCTCTGAGTTCAATCCCAAGACCGGAAGAAAAAAAAATTCTCCAAAACTTCGTCAGTCTCCCATGGATGCCAGAATGATCCACAGCCTGAGATGTGAGGCTTCTTCACACATCCTCCCTAGAAAACCTCATCTCTGTCCCTGCTAATTAATGGTGGTTAATTGGACCCGGAAGTCACATGCCTACTCTCTTCAGCATACAGTTGTCCAGCCACATCCTGTTTCTAGAGCACACTGGGTAATTTTTCCAAATCAAGTGTTGGACCTTTGTGTTAGCGAAGTTGAACCATAACATGGGCTAATTCCACTTCTGGGATTCCACTTTCTCAAGAGTATACGTATGTTTATATGTTCAGAAGTTATAACTAATAAGAATTTGCCAGAAGTATTAAAGATAGAATTCAAAATATAACTATGAATGAAAATATTTAAAAACTACCTCTAACTCAAATACCTCCAACTCTGAGAAGGAAAATACTTATAAATTATCATAGAGGGGATTGTTGTTTAGGTTGGTTGGTTGGTTCTTTGGTACTGGGGCATTCTACCTCCCAGTAGCACCCCAACCCTTTTTATTTTATTTTGAATCAGGGTCTTGCTAAGTTTCTGAGGGTCTTGCTAAGTTGCTATAACTGACTTTGAACCTAGAATCCTAGTGTATCAGTCTTCCAAGTACTGGGATTTCAGGCCTGCACCACCATGCCAGGCTTCTTAGAGCCTGTTTTTTTTTTTAATCAGAAGATTAGAGGCAGGGCCAATATGCTCATTTATTCATTATTTAAGTCACATGAGTTTTATCATCAGGGGAATGGAAGCCGGGCGTGGTGGCACACACTTGTAATCCTAGTACTTGGGAGGCTGAGACCGGAGGATCCAGGTTCGCAGCCAGCCTCGGCTACTTAGTGAGGCCCTCCGCAACTTAGTGAGACCCTGTTTCAAAATAAAGAATAAAAAATAGGGCTGGGGGTGTAGCTCGGAGGTAGAATGCCCCCGGGTTCAATCTCTGGTACCAGAAAAATAAATAAATAAATAAATAAATAAATAAATATATAAATAAAAAGGAGAATGGTACCTCTTTCCTTTCTGTCTCAGACATAGCATAAACTCATACAAAGTAAAAATTTCTATTAAAATATGAAGAAATGATAGTTATCTGAGATCAATAATAGATGTGGAGAGCTAAAACATTCAAAGTAGAATTTTTAAAGGTTAATATTAGCCGTACTGATTATTGACATATGCATTGCTCTTTCAGGAATGTAGCAAATGTGATATTTGCTACACACACACACACACACACACACACACACACCTTTATGTTATGTTGTTATTGTCAAAAAGATTAAAAGTGCTTTATTTACATGCACACAGTCAAGTTTTAAATGGTCTAGTTATTTTTCCTAAATATTTTTGCTTAGTTGTAATAATAATAAATACTAACTATAAGATGAATATGCTATATGGATTTATTTATTTTATAATTTTTCTCGGTTCATTATAATTGTGCATGGTAATGAGATTCATAGTAATACATTCATATATGTACATCACATTATTTGGTCTGTTTCCTCCCCTCCCCCAATTCTCTTCCACTACTATTGCACATGAGGCCCCTTTTCTTTCCTTTATCTCTCTAGCTTTCACATATGATAGAAAACATGTGGCCCTTGATTTTCTGAGTCTGGCTGATCTCACTCAGCATGATGCTCTCCAGCTCCATCCACTTTCCTGCAAATGATATGATTTTGTTCTTCTTTATAGCTGAGTAAAACATATGCCATGTTTGCTGTATCCATTCATTTGTTGACAAGAATACAAACTAATAAATGTTGACAAGGATGTAGGGCAAAAGGAATGCTTATATGCTGTTGTTGGGATTGGAAATTAGTACAACCACTATGGAGATCATTACGGTGGTTCCTCAAAAAAGTACAAATGGAACCACTATGTGACCCAGCTGCACCACTCTTTGGTATCTTGACAAAAGAATTAAAGTCAGACTACTATAGTTGATATATGCATACCCATGTTTATAGCAGCACAGTTCACAGTAATCAAGCTACTATATGGATTTTAAATTGCCTTTTCTACTTTAGAGACAAAGCCGTTACAGAACTGAGTGATTCATACACACATGCCCTGTATACATCCCCTAATTGGAGACAGCTGTAATTAGACTACTAATAAGTGCTTCTTAATGACTGGAGGAAACCAGTCACTAATGAGCTGCTTCCTGAAAAGTACTGTCCATCCATTAGCTGCAAAGTGCTGCACAAGCTTTAAATGTGTATCTTCTGTTCTAAAATCAAACTAAAATTAACCAATAGGTCTTCTGCATATTTAGCTTATTAGCCTTCTTTGACTATGAAAGCACTGTGGAAAATCTGGTAGTGATTAAATTGTTATTGAGGTGACCACCTGATGCAGGGTTTCTGCAAACATATATGTGTCTTAGCACAAAAGCAAGCCCTTTACCAGCCCAGATTTCCCCTCCTACAGGACAGCAGGCTGAACATCAGGGGTGCCAGGCTTCAGATCCCTTCCCTCAATTCTGGCTAGAGATCCTCACTCGGGTAGAGCAAAGGACTTACATCTTTTTGTGACATGTCTGGGCCCCTTGCTCTTTGAAATTCATATATGAAGTCAATGTTGTGGATGCTTTTCTATCAAATAACTCAAGGGTGCCTGTTCATGGAGCACGAATAAGAGATCTGAGGCCACGCTATTATACCTTTGGCAGCAGGTAAACTCCATTATGTCTAACAAGTATTCCCAGGAATAATTCAATTTACCTTTTAATTGTAACAAATAACTTCCTTCAATAAGTTTAGAAAAATACTGCTCCAGTATTCTGAAAAAATGTATAAAATAGAAATGAATCATTTACTTGTCAGTACTAAACATACATATATTTATCAGTACTAAACATACATGTATATATGAAGGACAGCAAAGGGGTGGCAGTCTGCAGAAGTGTGTTATTTGAGATGAACACTGCAGAATGGACACTGTAAAATGTTTGCATTTGAATGTTTTTAAGTGAGCATGAGTTCTTGAATTTAGCACTGTTCCCAAAGCTCTTCTTGTCCTCTAGCCACCTCCATGCTTGCCTGGTCCCTGGAGGCAGCCGTGTTTGCCAGCACTTCCGATTCACCTAATATCAGCCAGGTCTTTTATCACCCAAATATATTCACCTACATTTTTTTGCTTTAAAAGTTAAAGCTTTGCTACTCCTTTGAAATACATGCAGATGAGAAATATGATATACTTTAGAAGTTTCACACATCTCAGCTTATACAATTGTACAGATACTGCCTCCTTTGCATGTTTCTGTGCAAAGATTATGTTAAAAAATAGAAATATGAAAGGTATTTAAAGGTGATGCTTTTCTAGATTTTAGAATGGAAGAATGTGTCATTGTGCCCTTGAGGAGACTACTTGCCATATTAGACACAATGCATATTAAAGTATGATTATGTAAAACTATATAAATATATAGCAGTAAGGATATATAAGTCCATCTCTTGCTGAATTATGAATCTTATTCTTAACTAACCACTGAATTAAAGTTTACTTCCCTTTTTGAAATCCTATCTTTTTGTGAGATTTCTGTGAGCTACTTGAAATGGCAGCACTGCTTGGAACAGAATATGAGAGGGAAACAATTGAGCAGAAAGCTTTTCAGAGTCTTGGTGTGAGTCTATCAGTATTCATCTTGAACTGAGCTGCTTGTCATTCTTGACAAGTCCAGAGGGGAGATAAACCTTTGGACCCCCAAATAAATAAACATTATTTATGTTTGGTCATAGCAAAGATATGTTCCTTTGAAAAAATAGGTCCAGAGTCCCAGAGCTATAATTATAAAACATTTACAAAACAATTGGAAAAATCATAAAATCATTTAAAATGAAGAATGCCTAGGATTAAGCATCCTAAAAACCTAAAGTCTATAAAATGAACTTAAAGCAGTTGAGGAAGGAATAAGAGAACCCATTAAGGAAGAGGCAGCTTTAGTGAAAAACCTCTTAAAGACACATGCCTTAAAATGAAGTCTTATTTTCTTTTTGCATTAGCCTCCTATAGATTGAAAAGGATCATATTGTTTTTTGTCATTGTTGTGTACTCTACCTATACAGCATTTTACTCTATAGTACTTGAAGAGATTTTTGGAGATTAATATAACCCTACCTCCATGGATTCTGTAGGGCAGATTGAACTGTGCCCTTCATCCACCCAACAGGATAAAAAGAGGGTGGAGAGCTGGGCCCTCTTTTAACTGCAACTCAGAAAGTTCCTGACCAATAATGGAGCATTCTTACATGCTCATTAGTCTACACATACAATTGTTCCCATCAGTCCCTTTGCAAGAGCTCACGAAAAGCAAAGGAGGAGGAAGGGGAGTTGTAGTTCATCTGCATAATTTAGGCTCCTGGAAATTAAAAATATTAATCACATTTATGATTTGGGTACAGAAATGAAAACAACTGCTTATCAGCAAATCCAGCCTCCTGCATAATGCCTGAGTTTAAACAAACAGAACAAATCCTATCAAAGTGAAGTTTGAAGAAAAGATAATACTGAATTTGTGGAGACATATCCTGTGTGGTTCCATTATTTTTCACTTTGTTTAATTTTATTTCACAGGCTATTTTAGAATAAAAACACTTATCCTGAATAAGTTGAATGATGTTTCTACTTAAAGCTATTGTTCATTTAGTTAACAAACTTTAAAAGATTAAAAAACAAGTTTGAATATTTGCCTATGAACATCAGAAGATACAGATAAAAATAGATATGCTTAGTACTAGGCATGCCTAAAGAATCTTAATATTTAGCATCCATTATACTAAGTTTTGTTTACTGGAAAGCATGATAATAGAATATTTTTAATTTGAATTATTTTCAATTCTATTGGCACATGGTTTTACATTAAAATAAAAAAGCATTGGATATTAAAACTATGCAACTAGCTATCTTTTTTTCTCCTTCCTTCCTTCCTTCCTTCCTTCCTTCCTTCCTTCCTTCCTTCCTTCTCTATTTCTGTTTTGTTTTTGCAGTGCTGGGAATGGAACCCAGGGCCTCTCACATATTAGCCAAGTGCTTTTCCACTGTGCCACACCCCCAGCACACGTTTTGTGGTTCTTTGTGTGTGTGTGTGTGTGTGTGTGTGTGTGTGTGTGTGTGTTCTTAATTGCCTAACAAAATTAACTTATTCTTGTGGTGCACTAGTGGGTAAGATCTACTTTGGATAATATTTTCCTTCCACATACCCTAGCCACCTAGGAAAGAGTTCCCATCAATCTTTGACAGAGTAAGCCTGATAAAGATATTTCCCTGGTGAGAAGCTGGGCCCTGATGGAGAAAGGCAAGAATTACAGCCCTGGATGTGGCAAAGGAGTTACCTGCTTGTCCTCTTCAATTCAGTTTTATAAGACTAGGTGCAACTGTGTCCTGGGGCAGGGATAAAGTCAGGACTAGAGCTGAGTCCTTCCTCTGAGAGCTTCATTACTTGGAGGGGAGGAAGAATGTGAATGAGGAAGAGTGGATAGTGAAGCAAGGCGAGAGAGCTCATCTAGAACTCTCTAGTATACAAAGAAGTGAGCCAGTGATGATATTTATCTTCTAACTATATGCCCTATATCCACAGATAATGCAGCAAATCAGAACACTTCATCATACTAAATTATAAGTAACAGAAACAGTACTATTAAGGAGTATATTTAGAAAAGAGTATTTTGAATATGCACATACATGACACCCGCACATATTCAAATTTAAGCAATGTGTTTTAAATTCATCAGCAGATTATTTATTTTAGATCATTTTATATTATCTCATGGATATTCCTCTTTGAATTTAATTTCACATTAATATTAAGGCATTATCTCTCAGCAGTTCAGGCAACACCATATTGATGGCTTTTCTGATTACCTTAGTTTGACAATTTCATAATTAATATACACGAGATTAAAAAATGGACGGGTAATTTTCACACCCAGTTTAAATTAAATTATAATAACCTGTAAGCTTTTATTCCAACATACAGGAATTAAGGTCTCAATTATATGGTTCTTTCAAGATATACCATCCCGATTAAATTATGTTTGCTATATGATTGAACATAATGTTCATGGAAAGTAGCTATGAAGCAATCCATTATGTAGAGTGACATTGGGAAGGGTCTGTTTTTCATTCTGCTCATTCAACTGCGTTGGCACACCTGTTTCTAATTTTGAAAGCATCTATGATTACTTCCCAACATCAGTGTTGAAATAGCACCATTAGTCAAGTTATTTTCTACTTGCTCCAAAAGAAATGTGAAAAGATGAAAATTTTCTACCATGTCTAGGTTTCTGTAAACCATAATTGTATTTTTCAAATGTCTGCTGCCCAGCAAGATTAATTTTCTTAAGTCAGTATGAGAACTCCCAGCACTACACTTAGAATATTCAGGTAACTGACTTCTGTGATAAATAGATCATCTCTAAGAAGGCACTTTTAAGTATATGACCTGGATTTTGTTCACTTTTGCTCATATACCATTTGTGACAATAAATCTAACCATAGCTTTAACATAAATTATAGCCTTCTCTTGTGCTCTTGGAAAGTTGATAACCACAGAAATGAAAAAAAGCGTTTGTTTTCTTAATACATCTTATAAAGTAGCATGTGTTGTTTTTATTTGATTTAAACTAAAATGTTACTATGAAAATAGCATTAACATTTACATGTTTATTTTAACATTTGCCAGTAAAAAAAAAATATATATATATATATATATATACATATGCATATTATCATACATAGGCAAAATAAAATATGTAGTCTTATTACTAAAGTAGAATTAGAATCACTATCAGAAATTAATTAAATCCCTTTATAACAAAGCTATTTTATTTTATTTATTTATTTTTTTGCAGTACTGGGGATTGAACCCAGGGGCGTTCTACCTCCACGCTATACCCTCGGCCCTATTTTTTTAGACTTTATTTTGAAACCGGGTCTCATGAAGTTGCGGAGGGCCTCACTAGGTAGAGAGAGAGAGAGAGAGAGACAGGGAGAGAGAGAGACAGAGAGAAGCTGAGGCTGGCAGCCAACCCGGATCCTCCGGTCTCTGCCTCCTAAAGTACTGGGATTACAAGCATGCGCCACCACGCCCGGCCCTATTTTATTTTATTTTTCTTTTGAAACAGGGTCTCATTAAATTTCTGAGTCTTGCTAAGTTGCTAAGGCTGGCCCTGAACCTGCTATCCTCCTGTCTCCCCTCCCAAATACTTTGATTACAGGTGTGCTCCATCACACTGGCCTATAAAGCCCCTTTTTGTATCACAGATTTGATTGAGATACAGATAAGATAATGCACCTACTCACTTTACCCAAAGACCTGCTCTGGATAGACATCATTCAGAACTTAGCCTTGGTATTTGACATCACTGTGTTAATAGGACTCTTATGCAGTAGCTAGTAGTTAAATGCTCTAAAAAATCCTGCCTACTTCCTTTATGCTTATCAAAGTTTAAATCTATAGATATTTGTTCTGAATTTTTATTACAGCCATAATATTTCTATAGCTAATAGACTCTAACATCAATGCCATTCTTAGATTCTTGCTTTGGAAGAATTTTCTAGTCATTAGAATATACTGTGTGGCACTCTTTTTGTATTTTTTCCATCTTTTGTAGGATATTTGCTCCGAGGTGTTTTAATTTATAGAAATTTGAGAACTGAAGAATTAATTAATGTACAATTGAAGTATTTGTTCTCTCATAGAAAATTCTTTGTTTGCTTTTCTTGCATTTTAATAAATGTAATTGTATACTGTAGAAAAGATAACATAATTTCTAATTAATATTCTCTGCTTTTGAGGTGAGCATTTCTGGAAGGCTGATTAATGACTTAGGGAGAGAGACCAGCTGAATAGAAAAAGTAACAAATTCCAAATTGAATGTTGACAATCTATAGAAAAAGATTTATTTTAAAAGGGGGAATTTGTCCAATAACTAAGTGCAAAGTATAACATTTAAATTTGAAATGTTAAAATGCTTAAGTGTCTCATTTTACTTTTAAGTCAGGTGTAGTGATGCACACTTGTAATGCCAGTACTTGGGAGGCTGAGACAGGAGGATCGCAGGTTCAAGACCATCCTCAACAACTTAGGCCCTTCACAAGTTAGTGAGACCCTGTTTCAGAATAAAAGAATAAAATAGGTCTGGGGGTGTAGCTCAGAGGTAGAAAGCCCCTGGGTTCCATACCCAGTACCACAAAAAATAATTTTACTTTTAATAATCAAACTTCGTGTACATCCAGAGTGGGTGACTTTGCACTGTACTTGCTTGCTTCCTGTCAACCAGTATGCATACACCTTGGCTTGAGTATTACTGCTACTATATATCTTTTGTATTTTCCTTTAGGCCAGTGGTTCTTAAGGCTTTCCTTTTTTCACAGAAATACATTTTAAAATTTATTATTAATTTTTGATTGACGAATCATAATTGTATACTTTTATGGGGTACAAAATGAGGTCCTTTTGTACATGCGATGGAATGATTCAATCAAGCTAATTCACAACCTTCATCTCACTTACTTATTATTAATTATGATGATACATTCGAAGTTTACTCTTAGTGATTCTGAAATATATAATGCAGTGACTGTAGTCACCCTGCTGTGAAGTGGATCTCAAAACCTGTTCCTCCCATCTATTTGAAATGTTGTACCTCTTGATCAAATGGTGTCTGCCCCTCCCTTCCTGGCACCAGCCTCTGGAAAACACCATTCCACTCTCCTTCTGTGAGTTCCACTTCATTGTGTGCCACATATAAATGAGACCAAACCTTTACCGTTTGTGAAAATCATGCATATGTGTGTATAAATATCATGACAAATAGAGCTTGTTAAAATAATAACTTGTTCTTTGGAAAGTTTGATAAAACTCTGGTAATAGCTATCCTGCTTTGATTTTGGTTTCTTAAATCAGAAACATGTTGAATCTAGTTTCTCTGTGAATTTTTTTGTGTGTGTGTGGTACTGAGGATTGAACCCAGGGACATTCTACCTCTGAGCTACACCCCCAGCCCTATTTTTTTATTCTTTATTTTGAAACAGGGTCTCACTAAGTTGCGGAGGACCTCACTAAGTAGCTGAGGCTGGCTGTGAACCTGCGATCCTCCTGTCTCAGCTTCCCAAGTACTGGGATTGCAAGTGTGCACCACCACGCCCAGCTTCTCTGTGAATTTAAAGTTCGTCATTAGATTACCTAGATTTGGTGAAAATGTGGCCTTCCTTATTATAGTCCTTGTGGGTTTGGGAACATCTTTGCAATCTTTGCATCTTTAATCATCTGTATGTCCGGCAAGTGGAGAATACTATGTGGAATACTTCTAATCACATGAAAGAAATCACTTCCTGAGTGTTGTTGTATATGTGAGAGTATGTGTGAGTTTCTGTGTGTGTGTGTGTGTGTGTGTGTGTGTGTGTTGCTGATGGCATCGAAAATGCCATCAACATTGAAAATGCTCATCAGCATCGAAAATGCTCATCACCCAAAGAAAAAGCACATTCACTGAAAGTACAGACCCTTTTTTCTTAGCAGGGAAGCATTTTAAATGGAAGTTCTGGTTCTCTCAAATCTTAGAATTTCCCTGGAAAGTCTAAGAAATGTACTTACTTTGGGAACACTTGCTATCAAAGGGAAAAAGAAAAGCTTTTAGAAGGTAGAGATGTTCTTGAATAATTTATACGTGGAATAAATCTCACTTCCTCACCCCATCTGTACAAACAGAGCAAAGGAGAAATTTGAAACAAATCTTAGCCAGGCGTGGTGGGGCACTTCTGTAATTCCAGTACTTGGGAGGCTGAAACAGGAGGATCACAGGTTCACAGCCAGCCTCAGCAACTTAGTGAGACCCTGTTTCAAATCAAAAATAAAATAATAAAATAAAATAAAATAAAATAAAATAGAGCTGGGGATATAACTTGGAGGTATAATGTCTAGGGCATCACTCTGAACTTCATCATGATATGTAATTACAATGCACCAATAAAAATATCTTAAATAAAAATGCTCTGTCACATTGACTACAAAGAACATATAGGTACAGGAGAAATCCAAAAATAATGTTATAGGCAATTCAACCAATTGGAGGCCTGCATTTTATCCACATTTTTACTGTTTTGCAGTGGTAAGATTATGTGCGGGTCTATTCAAGTTTCTTTATCTTAAAAAGGTGGACCAATAATACTCTGCCCTAACCATATTATATGATGTTCTAAAAATGTAATTCCATATTGAAGCAAAATTGCCTTGCAAGTTCCAAAGTGTTCTAAAAAATAAGGTAAAATGCAAACAGAAGCTACGAATGTAGATTGCTGAATCTAACAGTAATCTGGAGTTTTCTGATCATCTTTATAGGCAAAGAAAAATTAAGGAAAATATAAAGAATATTTAAAGCTGGGAGTGGTGGCACATGCTTGTAATCCCAGTACTTGAGAGGCTGAGACAGGAGGATCACAGGTTCAAAGCCAACCTTGGCAATTTAACAAGGCTTTCAGCAATCTAGTGAGACCCTGTTTCCAAATAAGAAATAAAATTGGGCTGGGGGTGTAGCTCGGAGGTAGAATTCCCTAGGTTCAATCCTCTGTACCAATATATATATATATATTCGGGCATGGTGGCGCATGCTTATAATCCCAGGACTTGGGAGGCTGAGACAGGAGGATCGCAGGTTCACGGCTGGCCTCAGCTACTTAGTGAGGCCCGCCACAACTTAGTGAGACCCTGTTTCAAAATAAAGAATAAAAAATAGGGCTGGGGATGTAGCTTGGAGGTAGAATGCCCTTGGGTTCAATCCTCAGTACTGCAAAAAAAAAAATAAATAAAAATTATATATATATATGTATATTATATATAATAGATGGTAGATAATGTAAAATATAAAATATGGAATTTTTGGAACATGAAGTAAAGCTACTGTAACATTTTCTATGACATTTTTATGAAAATCTATAGTCAAAAATGTTAAGTGGAATGGATGAACTTTTTTTTAAGGAATCAGTGAGCTTTTATTTTGGAAAAAAACATGTCTGTCAAAGTACTTGAGTAAAGGATTCTTTGGAGGTCTATACAGTGAGTTAGGACTTCAATCTGTGTGCTCCATCCAGGCACCAGACCAAGTTTGGCAAATCCAAGTTTGTTTCTCCCCAGTTTCTATGGGTAGAGCCCAAAGGACTACAAACCAGGCTTCTCGGTGTGGATATGGGAGGCAACCTGTAGTCTTTTAAACCATTCCTGATCGTGTCCCTCATCTGTAAGTAAGCACTCATCCTCCTATAAGCCCATTTTTTCTGATTCATGAAATGCATGTTTATGTATCAAGGGTACATTTATTAATAGAACCAGAGCCTAACTTAAAAGTCACCAAAAACATGTCTGCAATCTGGTGTATATTTCTTTTTTCTTTTTTTTTTTTTTGCGGTACTGGGGATTGAACCCAGGGGCATTCTACCTTCGCGCTACACCCCTGGCCCTATTTTTTATACTTTATTTTGAAACCGGGTCTCACGAAGTTGTGGAGGGCTT
>PVJS01016393.1:0-37546 GCA_004027185.1 Glis glis
TGTGTGTGTAGTACTGGAGATTGAACCCAGAGACATTCTTACCACCAAACTACACCCCCGGCCCTATTTTTAATATTTCATTGTGAAACAGGGTCTTGCTAAGTCATTGAGGAACCTTGCTAAGTTGCTGAGGCTGGCCTTGAACCTGTTATCCTCCTGTCTCAGCCTCCCAAGACTAGGATTACAGGCATGCACCACCACACCCAGCTCCAACTCAATTTCTGAGACAGGGTTTTCACTGTTGGAGAAGGAGGCTGTGGATTATGTGGGGTTGAACTGGAACAGGAGGTATCAGTATGAATTCATGGTATGTGTCTGGCGGAGAGAGGAGAGAGGAGAGAGAGGAGAGGGGCGTGTGCGTACCCGTTTCCTAACCATGCACTGAGAGAGATGACGTGAAAGGGCATCTAGATGCTAACTTGTAAATGTCATTTTTCTCATCTAAAAGGACTCCTGGCTCCATGGAGATAGGTCAATTCCTGAAACTACAGGATGAATGTGGAGTATCTTATTGAACCGGAAAGTAGGGAAGTGCTCAAAGAAAGCTCGAATGAACTCCCACTGGGATGGATCCGGGACCACACCAGCATTAAAATAAATAATGTCAGTGACAGATTATAATCTGCTGAATACAATGAAAATCCAGACTGATATTAAGTCAAGAAATATATGAGAGAAGGAAAATCTCTCCTTAGGGCAGAAGGCCAAGGAATAAATACAGAAGGAGGGACATGAGTTGGAACACTACCGGTGCATGCTAAAACTATTCGTTGAAAGTATGACAAGAAACGGGATATTTCCATAGCCTCAAAGTACCTCCCCACCAATTAATTATTAATTACAAAGGGAAAGGTAATAAATTCAGAGAAAGAAAGTTTGTGGCCTCTTAAATAAGTGGTCAAAATCAATATCCCAATATCCCTTTGGCCTCCGACTAGAGCTAACACTATCAGGCCTCCTGGCCTTTGGACTCAAGACTGGAACTATGCCACCGGCTTCCAGCTTGCCAACCACAGATCCTGGACCTCTCAGCTTCCGTAACTGCATAAGCTGATGCATTATGGTAAATATCATATGCAAGGCTGTGTGTGTGTGTGTGTGTGTGTGTGAGTGTGTGTGTGTGTGTGTGTACACCAAGACCAATACAAATTTTGGTACCCAGAATAGTTTTGGAGTAATTTTAAGAATTAAAATTCTGGAGTAACTTAAAAAATGAGTTTTCATAATAGATTCTGAAGTCTTCGGAATTGGTTCTTTAATCTGATTAATGTCTCCAGTAGTAGAGTTGGTAATCTTTGGTAAGATCTTGGCAAAAGAGATATGCAAAATATTCCCATTGCATACTCCTAATCAGTCATAAGAAGCAAGGAGCTGGGAGCTGTGTATAAGCTACTTCTGAACATCTCTGGAAATCTAACAGTTATAGTGAGGTTGGCTGCTGGCTCCTAAAGTTGTTGGACAAAGTGACCCAAGGGGGGCGGGGAGGAAAGAGCTCAGAGATTGCAGCTCCCAGCTCAGGCCTGCACACGTAGCCTGAAGGCATCTAGGTGTGACTGGAAGGAGAACCTCATCTCTGTCACCAGGAGGCTGAGAACCCAGACTATAGCAGTGCCTCCTGATACGATGGAGGGAGAAAGTCACGGCAGTCACCTCGGTGTCCCCCTCTAGAGTACATAACCTGGGTCTAATCAGGAGCAAACGAGACAACCTGAACTGAATGACGTTCTACAAAATAACTGGAAATAGGCATGATCAAGAAAACAATAATATTCCAGAATGCAGGAAATTAAGGAGGCGTGGCAGATGCACAGCACACTCCTACTTCGAATCCTAGACTAGGGGGGAAATTGCTATTAAAGATTGTATTGGAACTCATGAAATCTGAGCACCAGCTATGAATTAGATATAGAATTGGGTCAAAACTACATTTGCTGACTTTGATAACTGTGCTGTGCTTAAGAGAATACCCCTGTTCTTAAGAAACATGCCAGCCGGGCGTGGTGGCGCACGCTTGGAATCCCAGTACTTTGGAGGTTGAGACCGGAGGATTCGGGTTCACAGACAGCTTCAGCTACTTAGTGAGGCCTCCGCAACTTCGTGAGACCCTGTTTCAAAATCACCCCTGGGCTCAATCCCTGGTACCGCAGAAAACAAACAAACAAACAAACAAAATAAAGGATAAAAAATAGGGCGGGGGGGGGGGTAGCTCGGAGGTAGAATGCCCCTGGGTTCAATCTCCAGTACACACACACAAAAATAAACATGCCTTGAATTATTTAGTGGTAATGGGGCATGAGGTCTCCAGTATATTCTCAAATGGTTAAAAGAATTACATGCATACATAAAAATATATTTTTTGAAAAAAGAGAAGTTGCTAGGCACAGTAGCCCATACCATAATCCCAGCTACTTGGAAGGCTGAGGCAGGAGGACTTCAAACTCAAGGCCATCTTTATAACTTAGCAAGACCCTCTCTCAAAATAAAAAATAAAAAGGTCTGGGAGTGTACCTCAGTAGTACAGTGCCCCAGGTTTAATCCCAGCACTGCAGGGTGAGGTGAGGGGGGAGAGAGAAAGAGAGAGAGAGAAAGAGGAATACTCAAATACAAAATGCAAACAATTGGTAAAGAATAAAGAGGTAACTGGGGATGTAGCTCAGTCGTAGAGTGCTTGCCTTGAAAGCATGAGGCCCCGAGTCCTATCACTAGTATTGCTAAATCAATCAACCAATCGATCGATCAATCAATAAAAGGGGGTTTATTGTAATATTCTTGCAACTTTTTTGTAAATCTGAAATTATATCAGTTAAAAGTTGCTAATTAAGCTGGGTGTGGTGGCACATGCTTATAATCCCAGTACTTGGGAGGCTGAGACAGGAGGATCACAGGTTCGAGGACGGCCTCAGCAAATAGTGAAACTTTCATCAACCTAGCAAGACTCTATTTCAAAATAAAAATAAAATAGGGTTGGGGATGTAGCTCGGAGGTAGAATGCCCCGGTACCACACACACACACACACACACACACACACACAAACACACACACGTTGCTAATTAAAAATCCAAGCATATTTAGTGACTTTATTAACTTATTAATTGTGAATAGGTAATATAGACTCTTGGTAAAGACCTTAAAAGATATAAATGATAAACAGTGATGAGTGTTCCTCCTCTTTCCCACAGCTTTTCTCCTCAGAGGCAACAACTGCTGCTGGTTTCTTCTGAATTCTTTTAGAAATAGCTTATGTATACACAAACATATGGGCATATGTGGTTATTTGGCAATATTTTTCTAATTAAAAATTATCTTGGCAAAAGTCTCATATAAATAGATAAAGAAGAGACCAATTTTTTAGGCCTGCATAGTATTTTATTTCAGGGGTGAATATACAATAACATATTGAATTATTCCCTAACTGAATGTTTAGGTTGTTACCAATCTTTATTTGCTATGGACAATGCAACTATAAATGTAATGGTATATATTCTTTTGTGCATATATATTTGTTTAACCTATAGAACACACTTCTAGAATTGAAAATGCTGGTTCAAAGGATATGTGCAATTTAAGTTTATGAATTATTGCCAAATTCTTCTCCAAAGAGATTGAACTAGTTTATACTCCCACCTACAATATATGAGAGTTTCCGCTTCCTGGGTGTGGGTCTTTGATGATACTGGACCATTCTGGAAGGACAACCTATATTGCAGTTTTATTTTCTGAGTACACAAAACTTTGACCCTTTCTTCACCGATGCACCTGCTATGCAGTGTTCGTTAGCTGACCACCAACTTGCGACAAGGCTCAGTCCACCTTCGCAGTTCTTAGAGGAGAACCTCTCTCAAGGGTGACACCATCTCGTTTCTGCCTCCTTTGGCAAAATCATGTTCTCCATGTGATGGAGCCACTCTTTGTAGGACGTTGCATTCCTGAGAGGGGTGGGGACTGTGCACTGGAAAAATTCTGAGCTTTGGAGTCACACAGCCCTGGGGCTCTGGGTTTGAACCCTGGCTCTGCTAGCTACTGGTTGTGTGTGTTCATAAACATCTCAGTAACTAGTAAGGCCCACGTGCCAGGCACTGTGCTAAAAGCTTCAGTTCCAGAGAATAAGACCTGGTGTTACTATACTCAACTGTTTACACAGACAGACAATGCCACATAGCAAGCACAATGATCAAGGGTTTAAAAATCAGGTATCTTTTTATTTCTCATTCTCCTCTTGTTCCTATTCTCTCCACATACACTCAATCACATTGCTTCAAAAATATTTAAGGCAATAGCAAAGACAGAAAGCAAGCTATGGGGCCAGCCAGGGCGGTGCACACTTGTTAATTCCAGCTACTCGGGAGGCTGAGGCAGGAGGATAATGAGTTGGAGGCCAGCTTGGCAAACTTGGTGAGACCCTATCTCTTAAAAAATAAAAAAAGGCTACAGAAGTTTAGAGAAGGATATCTAGCCCAGCTTCAGCAGGAAGAGAGTTCAAAC
This sequence comes from Glis glis, assembly GCA_004027185.1. Classification (NCBI taxonomy): domain Eukaryota; kingdom Metazoa; phylum Chordata; class Mammalia; order Rodentia; family Gliridae; genus Glis; species Glis glis. The sequence goes on from PVJS01016393.1 coordinate 4,484, forward strand.
ACTTCCTAAAAATTATGATGCTTTACATTTTATATACAATCCATATAGATCGTTCTGGGTACGTCTTGATTTACACTGCATTTAGATCAGCTGGAACTGGATGCTCTAGTTCACCTTTTATTGTCATACTAACCCTACCTAGAAGAGAACACGTGAGAAGTGTCAGCACAGCCCACCTGTGGAGCATATGGGCGCTCCTGGGCCCACAGATAGCAGAGGAAACGGGGTGCTGATCACGAAGGTGCACCCTGGAATCCGTATGCAGTTTAGCACTGACAAGCTCCGTGATTATGTACAAGTTATCCAATCTCTCTGTGCTTCACTTTCTTTACCTGGAAAGTGGGACAATAAGAGTACTGCATTAGCCAGCTTTCTGTTACTTTAATATCTGAGATAAGTAGCTTTGTGTGTGGGGGAGGGTACCGGGGATTGAAGACATGGGGGGTTCTATCACTGAGCTATACCCCCAGCACTTTTTATTTTGAAACAGGCTCCTGGTAAGTAGCTGAGGATCTCACTAAGTCATTGAGGCTGTCCTCCAACCTGCAATCCTCCTGTCTCAGCCTCTCAAGTACTAGGATTACAGGCATGCACCACTGTGCCCAGCTCCGAGTTAGTGAATTTATACAGAGAAAAGGCTACCTTTGGCTTGAAGCTTTGGCAGTCCCCGTTCATGACCAGGTGGCCTCTACTGCCCTGGGCCTGTGGTGAGCTAGTACACATGGTGGGAGTGTGCAGTGGAGCAAGACAGCTCATTTCATAAGCCAGGCCGGGCGTGGTGGCGCACGCTCATAATCCCAGTACTTGGGAGGCTGAGACCGGAGGATCAGGGTTCGCGGCCAGCCTCAGCTACTTAGTGAGGCCCTCTGCAACTTAGTGAGACCCTGTTTCAAAATAAAGGATAAAAAATAGGGTTGAAGCCGGGCGTGGTGGCGCACGCTTGTAATCCCAGTACTTTGGGAGGCAGAGACCGGAGGATCCGGGTTCGCGGCCAGCCTCAGCTCTCTTGTTCTCTCTCTCTTTCTCTCCCTGTCTCTCTGTCTCTCTCTCTCCTTAGTGAGGCCCTCCACAACTTCATGAGACCCGGTTTCAAAATAAAGTATAAAAAATAGGGCCGGGGGCATAGCGCAGAGGTAGAATGCCCCTGCGTTCAATCCCCGGTACTGCAAAAAAAAATAATAATAATAATAAGGTTGGGGGTGTAGCTCGGAGGTAGAATGCTCCTGGGTTCAATCCCCAGTACCGCAAAAAAAAAAAAAAAAAAAAAAAGCCAGGAAGCAAAAGAGAGGAGGGAGAGGGCCAGGGTCCCACAATCCCCTTCAAACCTAATCAATCTACCACATCGCTTTTTAAGAACTGTGTGTGTGTGTATGTTTTATTTTTCATTTGAAGCAGGGTCTCACTAAATTGCTAAGAGCCTCACAAAGCTGCTGAGGCTGGCTTTGAACCTGCAATCTTCTTGTCTCAGCCTCCCAAGTACTGGCATGGCTTTGGTGTATTTAAAGCAAGACTTTCCTGGGTGTTACTGAAAATCTGCGGGCAGCCAGACGGGCAGCTTTCACGTGCGGGCTGGGTCGTAGTCACGGCAGTCGACACCGAGGGGAAGCAAGTGGTTAAGGCCAAGTGAGTGGACAGTTTCCATTTCTGTTTACAGAGACAATACTTGTGTTGCCTTCAGTACACATGTTCACACTAAATAGTTACCGTGCGCCTACTCTGTGCTAAGAACTCTGTCAGATGCTTTCCACCTGTGTTGTTAATCACAAGTTTACTAAGTATTAATAGCAAAATCTTCCATAGCCTCTTCTGCTGACATCATGTGCCCAGCTGCAGGGAAGAAAGAAATCACCATATGTCTAAGCCAATCACTTAACCATCATTCTGTTTGTAGAAAACGAATTACAAAACAAAACCACCACTGGGCTGGAAGGAGATAGACTTCTACTACAGGATTGCCTGTACGAGTAGAGAAACTAGGCTGCCCCCGATTATTCCTAAGCTATGAGTTCGCACTCTCTTTTGTTGGGTTGGGCCAACAGCCATCATGAAACTGAGCAAAGGATTTCAAAACCAGCAAAAATATTTATCGAATGTATGAGCGGCCAGAGACCTTGTCTTTTGTGGTTCTCCTTAGCTTTTCTTTTTTTTTTTTTTTTTTTTTGCGGTACCGGGGATTGAACCCAGGGGCATTTTTTCTCCGAGCTACACCCCCGGCCCTATTTTTTATACTTTATTTTGAAACCGGGTCTCACGAAGCTGTGGAGGGCCTCACTAAGTAGCAGAGGCTGGCCGCGAACCCGGATCCTCCGGTCTCAGCCTCCCAAGTACTGGGATTACAAGTGTGCGCCACCATGCCCGGCCCTCCTTAGCTTTTCTTATCAGAAATCTGTAACAAGCTCTAAGGCCTTATTTCCTCATGTGAAGTTTTTCCTATTTCTTACATTTTGCTTTATCCTTATACTTCTTATACTTGGCACTTTCTTTTGTTATGTGTACAAGGGTGTAAGTGCTTGTGTGTGTTGTGTGTGTGTGTGTGTGTGTGTGTGTGCATGCGTGTCTGTGTGTGTGTTAGCAAGCTTCCTTGTATCTACGGCTGAGTGAAGGGTCTCCTTGTTCCCTGTCAGTGGTACAGGACTTCTGTCATTTCAGCAATCTTGCTTTTAGACTGTGGATGTGAGTCTTGGGGAAGGAAGGAGTCACACACCCTATTCCCATGCCGAGAATGTCCAGGAGCATACGGAACTTTTGCAGAGCTGGCCTGGTACCGCCAACTCCTCTGATGCCACCAGGCACTAAGGTGACGGTGCTAGCGATGCCAGGTAGAGCCTCCGGTGAACGTCAACAGCTAGTCCCCGGAGCCTCTCCATAATGACTGGTCATTTGGGGACAGGGAGCTAAATTTGGAGAGGTTTAAAGAAAATAGAAAAGATGAGAGGCATTACCATCACCACTCTGTAAAGAGCTTTCATCTTTTTTTTTGTGTGTGTGTGTGTGTGTGTGTGGTACTGGGAATTGAACTCAGGGGCATTCTACCTCTGAGCTATACCCCCTGCCCTATTTTTTTATTCTTTATTTTGAAAGAGGGTCTCACTAAGCTGCAGAGGGCCTCACAAGTTGCTTTATTTATTTATGTATTTACTTATTTATTTTTGAAACAGGGTCTTGCTAGGTGGCTGAGGGCCTCGCTAAGTTGCTGAGGCTGGCCTCGAACCTGTGATCCTACTGTCTCAGCCTCTCAAGTACTGGGGTTACAGGTGTGTACCAACATGCCTGGTGAGTTTTCATCTCTAAGTTATATTTGAAATGTTGTCTTGTACAGCTTTGTTCTTGTAATCAAGTTCCCCAAAATGCTATGAGCCAGATTTCTTTTTTCTTTTTACTTATCCCTAGTACGGTGACTGCCAGGGGACGCAGAAAGTTTTTATGAAGGAGGAGAGACCTGGGACCACTGGCAGATTCATTATTAAAATCTCCAAGTATTCAATGGGCCCATATTCAGACCATAAAAACCAACACGCACCAAAGGCAAACATGATTTGGACAATCTAGAACTCTGCCTCAACCAGTCGGTCCATCTCCACTTGTGAAAATAGCCAAACGCTGTCTATACTCAGGAATACCAGACACCAGGAAGTGAACCAAGAGAATAAGAATGCAGTGGCAAAGGAAAGAGTCCAACTAGAAACAGATCACATACACCAGGAAATGGGAAAAACAAATAATTTCCCCCACTTTTTTTCTTAGTTCTTCTAGCAGAAATTAAATATTTTTTTTTACTGCTAGATCAAACTGAAAAAGGAATTTACGGAGGTAGATTGGTTGCCGATTTAAGGCAAATACTACGGTATTTATTTTTTTAAGTGACACCCATCCATGATTGTGCATTTGGAGGCTCCCAGGCTGAGAGAGAGAGCGCTTCGGCTGCCTCAGACAGTAGCTGTCCTCAGGTTCAACCTTGCTCATCCAAGTAGCGCAGTTTCTCTAAGTGTCTGCTCATATGACATTGCAAAACAGTAAGACACAAGCGAAGACTACTTGTAAACAGCATGCGATCCAAATCTTTACTTCAAACAAATCCCATCAACCTCCGTGAATAAGAATGGAAACTAGACGATGTGATCGAATAACTAAAAATTTTATTATTCTTATTTTTAAATTTCAGGAAATACTTTGTCTCGAGTTTTTGCTCATAATTCATCTAAGTGTAACAAGTCAAGGGCTTGGCTAGTGTGGCCAGTATATTTGGCAGAGCTGGGGCTGCGCACTCAGCTGGCTCACTGTGCGTGCGGTGGGGCCGAGGTAAAGATTCCACCAGGGTGATTGGGGTGTCCAGTAGGGTCAGGGTCTGGGTGGTAGCCCACATGCTGGGGAAATTAGATATAGGATGATTGAGAAAATGAGTAAATATGTTGAGGATAATGGAAGCCAGGTTTCTCCCTGCTTCAGAAGGGAATTACAAATATGGAAGAGCACAGGCTAAAATGAACCCTGTCGTGTTAGACTGAAGTGAGAAAGAGAGCTATATGAACTTATGGCGAAACAGACATAGAGCTGTCTGTCCATCAGTATCTGCAGAGGATTGTTTCAGCACCCCTGCACCCACTGTGGATACCCAAATCCACAAATGTTCAAATCTCGTATATGAAATGGTATAGCATTTATATATAACCTATGTACTACCTCCCATATACTTTAAATCATCTCTATCATTATTATTATTATTATGTGTGTGTGTGTGTGTGTGTGTGTGTGTGTGTGTTACTGGGATTGAACACCCAGGGGTGTTCTACTTCCAAGCTACACCTCCAGTCCTTTTTATTTATTATTTTTTTTGTTTGTTTTGAAACAGGGCTAGGTTGCTGAGAGTCTTGCTAAATTGCCGAGGTTGGTCTCAAACCTGCGATCCTCCTGTCTCAGCCTCCCACTCAGCCACTGGGATTACAGGTGCATACCACCATGCCCAGCATCTCTACGTTATTTATAATACCTAATACAATGTCTACACATCACTTCATTTGCATGGGTTCCGTATAGCGCATGGTACACTATAAATGCAAGTTTTGCTTTTTGGAACTTTCTTAAAAACCTTTTCCCCCAAGTATTTTCCATCTGCAATTGGTTGCATCTGTGGGTGCAGATCTTGCAGGCTACAGAGGGCTGACTAGATGCCAGTGTGTGCGTGTGTGTGTGTGTGTGTGCATGCGCGCACGCGTACACGTGCATTCCCCTTACTGCCCCCCAGCTTTTTTTTGCTCTGAAGTCTAAGGGCAATGACACATCGGTAGCAACGATCATATCTGATTAGATGTGATCATATCTACCACTCAAACCTTGATTTCCGAGTGCCACATTCTTTTGAAAGGGACCAGGGTGTTTTGGAGAAGTGGCTGATTCCATCATGGGGACAGAGAAAGCACAAGGTAAACCTGGAGTATCCTAATGAACCACAACGTAAAGACATTGTCAAAGAAGGGCAGGCCATGTCAAAGGTACTGCGGTTGGCTGGAGGGGCCTACACTAGCCAAATCCAAGATAAGCAGTTTACTTTATTGGGGACTATAAAGAGAAGGGGTTCTATTATAGACTACTATTTATTTATTTAGGATACTGGGGGTTGAACCCAGGGCCTCACACATGCTAGGCAAGTGCTCTACTACTGAGCTATATCCCCAACCCTGTTTATTTTTGTTCTCTGTCCTGGCTGTGGGGACTACAGCTTTTACCCTGACCAGCCTTCTAAGAGACACATACCATTGGTTATAAGGGAGATCAGACCAAATGGGAATAAATTGGCGCAAATCCATCACCACAAATGAGCAAATGGCTTAAATCTGTGCTCTGTCTACAGCTGCATTGCTTATTTAAGGTCCCTAATATGTGGATGCCCACACATCAGCCAACGTGTATATATTTTGCTAAGACGGTTCTTCTTTGGACATAGAGAAGCAACGCATTTACTGATGCTTGGAGTGCTTTATTATGTCAGGGTACTAACAATTGGATGCAGATGCAAATTGTTTCAGTCGTGAATGCATTATAATACTTTTTCTAAGTTTTATTCTTGATATCAGCTAGAGGAAAATATTTTTCCCCCTGGGAAACAACTCATGAAACATGGTATCAATTAGGCTGGCCTTAATTTTTCCTTTCCCCTTATTCTGACTAAAAGATAAATCACTTAGGGAAGAAAACTCTTTCTCACTGTTGAAAATCTGTGGTTGAGAGTTAGCTTTGACTTGCAAAAATAATTTTCATATTGAAATAATTTCAAACCTAAAAGTTGTAAGAACATTAAAAAAAAACCCAAATATCCTCCACTCAGATGATTCCTCAGTGGTTAGCATATTTCCATATCTGTCTTATTCTCACACATATGTATGTTTATACACAATTACATGTGTATATATAAACACACATCTGTTTCATTTACTTATATTGATTATAATAATCAATTACTGAAATCAATCGTTTTTTTTTTTTTTGCGGTACCGGGGATTGAACCCAGGGGTGTTTTACCTCCGCACTACACCCCCAGCCCTATTTTTTATACTTTATTTTGAAACTGGGTCTCACGAAGTTGCGGAGGGCCTCACTAAGTAGCTGAGGCTGGCCGCGAACCCGGATTCTCCGGTCTCCGCCTCCCAAGTACTGGGATTACAAGCATGTGCCACCAAGGCCTGGCCAATCGATTTATTTAAATCACAGAATTATATACCATTTTATTCTTCCAATGATGCATAATTCAAGTTAGGAAAGGAACTGAAGGTGCTAGATAGAACGGCTGAAGGTTTGGCTTCGGCTGGGCTTGGGATCTGTGGGGCGAGTCACGCTATTACACACTAGTCCAGTATTCAAACGAAGACGCTTAAGGAAGCCCAGCAGAAGAAGATGTCCGTGGAAGCAGGAAGCCAGGCAGATCGGAGGAACAGAGGAAGTCAGTCATGCAGGGCAGTGCGGGGGCAGTGCCCCGTGTAAAGTGAGCAGAAGTTACTTTAGCAGATGGTTCCCATTCGGAAATGTGGATGCATTGTGCCAGAATGTCTGACTTTTCAAGAGAAGCTGGAAATGTGGAATTTTAAGGGATGTCATCCTATTTTAATAATAGGATAAACTAATGTTTCAAGAAGACAGACCTTGTTTGGGCATTAAAAAAAATCTCTTCTAGCTTGCATGCAACCCTCCACACCACCAGATGACAGGTGCAATAACAATTCCCACTGAACTTCTGGTGATGACTAACTGCAGACGTCTAACACCACAAACAGGTAACACACATGGTGCAAAACAATGAGACAATGACCCTACCCCAAGGACCCTGTGGTCCATTCTCTCGCACAGGAAGTGACGCAACATGAACTACCCTCTGCTGGCAAGGACTGGCTCCAAGTTACACAACAACATCTGCGACAGGGCTGTTAAAGGAACCCCAGAGTGCACCCACTTACGAAGGAGCGCTTCGCATACTGTAATTACCAGGAAATATGTGATGACTCAAACCAACAAGGGCTTTTATTTTAATTTTTTAATTCATTTTTTAAAAAAACAAACACAAGCAAGGAAGTTCCCTTTGCGTTCAAAAGTTGACTTTAAGACTTATGTACTTATATCACGACTTACATATTATTAACTAGTATGATGATCAATGGTTAAGCATAATTTGGGGTGTACAGAAAGACACAATTGCTAATAAGATTGATCCAATTTATATTTTAAACATGTTATCTTATATTTCATATTTTTAATTTAAAATATGTACACTTAAGTCAGGCCTTGTGGCGCACACTTGTAATCCCAGTACTTGGGAGGCTGAGACAGGAGGATCGCAGGTTCGTGGCCAGCCTCAGCTACTTAGTGAGGCCCTCTGCAACTTAGCGAGACCCTGTTTCACAATAAAGAATAAAATAGGGCTGGGGGTGTAGCCCGGAGGTAGAATGCCCCTGGGTTCAAACCCCGGTGCCACAAAATAAATAAATAAATAAATAAATAAATATAAATAAATAAATAAAATAGAAAAAATAAAATAAAATATATATACTTAAATAAATTAGTCACATTTAATTTTATATTTGTATTTTTAATTTTATATTTTTAAACATCTTAGCCAGGTGTGGTGGCGCACGCTTGTAATCCCAGTAGTTGGGAGGCTGAGACCGGAGCATCCGGGTTCGCGGCCAGCCTCAACTACTTAGTGAGGCCCTCCACAACTTACTGAGACCCTGTTTCAAAATAAAGAGTAAAAAATAGGGCTGGAAGTGTAGCTTGGAGGTAGAACTCCTCTGGGCTCAATCTTCAGTTCCAAAAATAAAAATAAAAATAAACATATTTTTAAACATCTTATCATCCTTTAAGAACCATCTCAAAGCCTTCTCCATAAGGCTTTTCTTGGCCTCGCCAAGCTGAAGATATCCCTCTCCTTCCGTTGGACTTTCAGGACAATTACTTGTCTCTATAACCTGGCTGCCAATTAATTTGTTGTTGCTCCAGGAAATTCTTCTATTGCCTTTTTAAGATATTGTTTCTACATTGGTTTACATATATTCTCCAATAGTTCCTAGAACAGTGTTAACTCCAAGTGTTTCACCTGCAAATTGGTAAGTACGGAAACAGTGTTGAAAGACTATTGGGCAATTTACAATTACAGTGACAGCCAATAAGATCAAGGGCCTCATTTCTTTCGATGTTTGGAGGCCGTGGAACTCACATGCTGAGGTTGCACTGTGAGGAGGCAACTTGGCTATCAGTCACACACACCACCCCCATGTTACAAGGATAATATTTAAGGGCAGTATGTCAACTCTAACTCAAAAGTACATGTGAATCAGAGAAAATATAAGCATTTATTTTTATTAATTATGTTTATAATTATTTTAATTTTTAATAGAGCCTGTTTTTAAATTTATAGTTTAACATTATTAGCTAAATTAGGTGCAATGAGCCAGGCGTGGTGGTACACACCCGTAATCCCAGTACTTGGGAGGCTGAGAAAGGAGGATTGCAGGTTTGAGGACAGCCTCAGCAACGTAGCAAGACTCTTAGCAACCTAGCGAGACCCTGTTTCAAAAACAAAAAGTAGAAAGGGCAGTGGGTGTAGCTTGGAGATACAATACCCCTGGGTTCAAACCACACATACACACCTAAAATTCATATATTGAAATGTAATCTACAATGTATTAAGAGTTGGGGCCTTTGGGGGTGATTAGGTTATAAGGGCTCCACCCTCCTAAATGGGATTAGTGCCCTTTCTGCCGTGTGATCTCACAGCGGCAAGGAGGCCGCTTCTCTGAGGAGTAGGCCTTCAGATGGCAAATCTGCTGGTACCTTGATCTTGGACTTCCCCACCTCCAAAACTCTGAGCCATAAATGTTAAATATTATGAATTACCCAGGCTAAGATATTTTGTTCCAGCAGCCTGAACAGACTAAAACATTAAGGAAGTAAAATGTATTTATTTATTTAATTTATTGTGGTACTGGAGATTAAACCCAGGGGCATTCAACCTCTGAGGTAACCCCCAGTCCTTTTTATTTTTTATTTTGAAACAGGGTCTCACTAAATTGCTGAGGGTCTAAGTTGCCGAGGCTGGTCTCGAACCTGTGATCCTCCTGTCTCAGCCTCCCAAGTACTGGGATTACAAGTGTGCACCACCACACCAGGGATTATTTTTAATCCTAATTTAATTTCATGCCTAATCCTTTGCAAAACAAGCTTTGTAGGTTCCTTTGTCCTGGAAAGACACATCTCTTCTGAGTGTACAGTCACAGTGAACCAATATAAGATAGTGGAAGAAAAGCTGGGCGTGGTGGTGCACTCTTGTAATTCCACGCTTGTAACCCCAGTACTTGGGAGGCGGAGACTGGAGGATCCAGGTTCCCGGCCAGCCTCAGCTACTTAGTGAAGCCTCCGCAACTTACTGAGACCCTGTTTCAAAATAAAGTATAAAAAATAGGGCCGGGGGGTGTAGCGCGGAGGTAGAACGCCCCTGGGTTCAATCCCCGGTACCGCAAAAAAAAAAAAAAAAAGATAGTGGAAGCAGGTCCAGAGAAATGTCAACCAAGAGTTTGCACTAGGCTTTACTGGGAGGTTCGATTTCCTCATAGACTGAGTCTAGTTTTGGAGCTCAAACTGAACTGATAGTGAAGTGCATTATTTGCAGAGATGACTAACTAAAGAGCAATCAAAACCATAAAAATTAGGAAGCATTTACATGTAAAGCAGATGACTTCAAAACCAAAGGAAATCTTGGGGGGAAAAGTACTAAGTGTAAAAGTCGACTGATAGGATAGCCTCTTGGTGATGAAGGCAGCTGGGAGGGACATTACGTTCTGGGCGGGGCTGGTCCAAAGAAGCTCCGCCTTGCACTGGCTCTTTCTGGGGATTTCACAGACTGTGATAGAGAGGGGAGCTCAGACCACATCCTTCTGGCCTTCCACCATCTTTATTTTCAGGCTGTATGCAACCTCAGGGATTAAAACTGTCCTCTGGGGTTTAATGAGAGGTAGAAGTTCCCCATTATAAAAGTAACCTTATCCACCACACCTACAGTGTTATGCTGTTTGTTTCTTTCAATTAGAGTTCAAATGTATTTTTTAAATGTATATTTAATCTATACTCCATTGGAATGCCTGGCTTTGTGAAGAGTACATTAACCTGTAAAAGTGAACCTTCGTATTTTGAGTGCCTAAAGAGATTACTAGACTTGTTAAATATTTCTCTTAGGAGCGAGGATTATGTCATGTGCTACTGTGTTTTTATAGTGCAAAGGGTGTTTGGCTTTCTGAGGCGATGCTAGTCAGCCCTCGCTGTTCACTGTGAATGAATTCCTTCTTTCTTTGCCTGTCCTTTGGTTGCAGTATATCCCGGAAAGGAGTGGTGCAGAGTAAATGGTGAATGGCATTTCCTATTTTATAAAACTGGCAGCATAGAAAACTTAACTAATGTAAGTATGAATATATGTGGATTCTGCAATTCTCTCTGCTCCAGCCATACTGTATACACATAGACACGGTAAGACTATAATTTCATTTAAGGTAGATTAACAGTCGTACAATTCAGATTTCTTAAAGTTGAATGTATTTTCACGGGAGATTTCAAAGTCAATTTAAAACAGATCGAAAAATAAAAATTAATATATAATAATTCTACTGCAGGGTACAGCGGCGCATGCCTGTAATCCCAATGACTCAGGATGCTGAGGCAGGAGGATTACAAGTTTGAGGCCAGCCTGGGCAACTTAGCTAGATCCTGTCTCAAAATAAAAATTAAAAGGACTGGGGGCGTAGTTCAGTGATAGAGCACTCCTGGGTTCAATCCTTAGGACTGGAAAAATAAAAAATAAAAAAATGCAATTCTACTATTTTACTATACATTAATAGAATGTAATGACTACACTATAGTGTAGTGTTAAAGACAGTTTAAGCATTTTATTGTTACACTGGAAATATTTTTTAAGTGGGAAAAATATTCAAACAGGGTAACCTTAGTCCCACTCTCTGAAAGTTTCTACTGTTAACGACTTCTCATATCATCTTATAGAAAACTTTATGTGCCTATAATCCCTGTATGTATATTTTTTAATAATAAAATGATATATATGTAAAATATTACTTATCATTTAATATGCAATATATCTTATATGTAAATATATATAAAATGTTATAAGATATATCTTATATTTTATATAAAATATGAGATATATAACTTTATACATAAAATATCTTATGTATAAAATATATTTAATATATATTTTATAATATCTTATATTCTGTAAGATAAACTTATGACATCTTATATATGAATTTATGTATTTATTATTTTAATGTTCAATATTATAATATATAACATAAAATATATCTTTCATATAACATATTATATAACATGTCATATACACAAATCTATATGTTGTTTCTTTCAATCAGTTGCCTTAACGCCTACAGTGGAGCCAGGCTGTGTCCCCCGCACGTCACCCTTCCTGCAGTGAGGTCAGGGAGGGCCCTGGCATCGGTTCTGTCGCAAGGCTGTGGGATACACAGAACATGGACCGATGCAAGGAAGCTGGTGAGCACACGCCTCAGGACTGAGGAAGCTCTGTGCTGGGGACGGCAGAGTCGCGGGATGGAAGGAGCAGCCTGCGTGCGCCGTGGAGGGCCTCCCGGATCCACAGGTCTCATGTGAGTAGAAATCAACCTTTGTTACACTGAGCCTGAGCCCGAGGGTTGTGTGCAGCTGCAGTATAACTTCCCTATCCTAATTCGGCAACCCTTCCCCTATGAACATATACGCAGACCTTGTTTTTCTAATCGGCGGTACAGATATAACTGATGTTATCAGCCCCTACTGACATACTTCTAGGCTGCTCCTAGCTCTGATGTTGCTATTGTTACCATAAATGTTATCATTAACATTGCTTTACCCACAATTTTGGTAACATATATACGAATATTTATGTGGGGTAAACTGCTTGAAGTAGAATTGATGGGTCATATTGTAAATTTTTAAAAAATTAAATAAATAATTCGTCAATAGCCAAAATTCAAAAGGTACAAAACGAATGCAGGGGAAAAGTCTGCCTCACACCTTGCCCCACAACCTCCAGTACTTACTTAAGTTCCTCAAAACCCTACACATGAAAAATAATGGAGGCCGAGAATATCATTTGCGATCAGTTTGCTATTTGGACCTAAATTACCTGTGATGTCACCCGGCACATCCTCATGTGGGGTCCCCGCCATCCACACCGTCCCGGGTCTGATTCTGAACTCCAGGGCCTCCCTCTGAACTCTGTGTCTGCCCTCATGTTTCTTGGGCCCACCGCTCCCCAGCCCTCCCTTCCCTCGCCAGCCCCTGGTCTGCGCGGGAGCTCTCCTCTGCAGCTTCACCAGGAATCCGTGTCATTGGTCTTCGCTTAGGCCTCCGCTCACCTTCCCGCCACTTCTGCCTGGCACACGCCTCTCGCCGCATTGTCCCCTGGCTGCCTGCTGCCCCCTGCTCTCCTCTCTCCTGCACGCCGCTGCTCTGCTGTGTCCTGGCTGTCCACCCTCACCTTTACTCACCCACTCCCACCCCCTTCAGGTGAGTCTGCGACTGTCGCCGTGCCTTTAAATAATTTTGTCCACATCACAATTTCCTGGGTGTAGGGGTGCAAGAATTCCAGTTGGGGAGTTGTTTTTTATTTTTTGTTTTTGTAATTTAATGATTTATGAGCCTTTAACAAAGCAGGTTAACTGAATTATTTGACTTTTAAATGCTGAATTCATTTTAATGGGCATCACTGCCTGACTCCAAGTCGTGACTCCAAACTCTTAGCAAACAGTGAATTCAGAAATGGCTTTACCGAAGGTGAGTGCATTCCTTAAGAAGAGAGGGAGGACTGCGGCCTGAGAAAGGCAACAGGGAAGAGGAAGGCTTGCAGGAGACGGCAGTAGCATCAAGAACAGTAGAAAGGGAAGCCAGGCGTGGTGGCGCACGCTTGTAATCCCAGTACTTGGGAGGTGGAGACTGGAGGATCCGGGTTTGCGGCCAGCCTCAGAAACTTAGTGAGGCCCTCTGCAACTTCGTGAGACCCGGTTTCAAAATAAAGAATAAAAAATAGGGCTGGGGGTATAGCTCAGAGGTAGAATGCCCCTGGGTTCAATCCCCAGTTCCGCAAAAAAAAAAAAAAGAACAGTAGAAAGGGGAAGAAGAAGCGGGGCTGTTGCCTTCCAAAGAGCCGAGTTTGCAGCTGAGGCATTCCTTCCGACTGGCTGTGGAATAGTCCCATGAGGATGCCTCACTAGAATCCTCAGACTCAACCAGTTTAAAACTTAACTAGTCCCCTACCAATCAGACCTACTCGTCTTGTGTCATTTTCATCTCCACAAATGGCTCTCCACTTAGCCAAACAGAAAGGCTCTTCTGCCCCCACGTCCAGTCCCAAGGATGCCAGCCATGTCTCCAACACCCGCGGCTCTGCTCCGGCCTCGCCCTCGGGGAGACTTGCTTTCCTACTAAAACTTCTCCCTAGCTTCCCTGGCTTCAGCGTGACTCCTGATTCTTCTTTATTCTTGGATTTCTTTTTTCCTAATCATAAAATACTTCAAACACTGTAGCGGACGCTGTGCACTCTCTATCCACACTCACCCCCTAACTGCCCTTTGCCATAGAGCCCAAATTCTACTGTGTTCATCCCTCGCCCACCACGTGCTCAGCGTATGGAATCCTATCACCAGGGACAAGGACCTTGGTCAGTAAACCTGGGAACTCCAGTCCTCTTCTCAGTGGTCCCATTAGGGAGGTTTCCCTGGATTAATTGAGGGACAAAGGGAAATCCTTTTAAGACTCAAAGCCGGGAGTGGTGGCGCACACTTGTAATCCCAGTACTTGGGAGGCTGAGACAGGAGGATTGCAGGTTCAGGGCTAGCCTCAGCTACTTAGTGAGGCCCTCAGAAACTTAGTGAGACCCTGTTTCAAAATAAAGAATAAAAAATCGGGCTGGGGGTGTAGCTCAGAGGTAGAACGCCCCTGGGTCAATCCTCAGTACCGCAAAAAAAAAAAATGTCATCAAATGCACAATTTGCCTGCTTTTTTATCTTGAGGTGAGAGAGCTAGTCTAAAAGGACAAGTCAAAACAGGAATCTGGGTGAGGTGGTACACGCCTGTAATCTCAGTACTTGGGAGGCTGAGACAGGAGGATCACAGGTTTGAGACCAGCCTCAGCAACTGAGCAAGACTCTCAGCAAGCTAGGGAGACCCTGTTTCAAAACAAAAAATAAAAAGGGCTGGGGGTGTAGCTCAGAGGTAGAATGCCCCTGGGCTCAATCGAAAGAGAGAGAGAGAGAGAGAGAGAGAAGGAGGGAGGGAGGGAGGGAGGGAGGGAGGAAGGGAGGAAGGAAGGAAGGAAGGAAGGAAGGAAGGAAGGAAGGGCACACCAAACACTGAGGCAATGGGAAAGACCTGGGCCCTTGAGGACATGACAGCCCTGAATCACGCACTGCTGGACTCATCCTACCTCTAGGCTTTGTGTTATTAAGAGAAATAACTTTCCTTGTGGTTTGAGCCACTTTTTTGGGTTTTCTATTGCCTGTAGCCAAAGCACCCTACTGCCAAAAGAGAGGAGCATGGCTTAGCAGGACAGGTGGTAAGTGTGGTTTTGAACTTTGAGCTTGCATGTCCTGTGGGACATCTAAGTGGAAACAAGATCCAAGGATGGGCGAGGGGAAGGGAGCGCAGGGACGCGAGACTCGATGGAGGAGTGACAGCATTCCATAAAAGTGGCTGAAGTCACCGGGTGTAATTGTGACTGATGATGGCGAACAATGATTCAGTGCTCACACTTTTAAGAGCTTCCATTCCCATTTTACGAATGGAACGGATGGGGACAAGCAAGGTCTAGGAACTTGCCAAAGGTTAAAAAGGTAGAGGGAGGTAGCGCCAAGATTCCAACTCGGCCGTCTGACAGCGCGGTAAACGCTCTCAAGTCCCTATGCTGTGCTACCTACGCTTAAGTCACAGGAGAGACAATGGTGGAGTCACACGTAGCAGTAGTCGGGGAAGTAGAGACAAAGCACAAAACAATAAAGCAGCAGTTCCAACGGAGGGAGAGAACACAGCCCGATAGTAATAAGCGCTCCAAGTGACGAGGCTGCAGAGCCAACTGAGAACCAGGTCTCGGGGAGAGGTCCCGACCCTGAGGCGCCTGCCCGCGGGGTTCTGTGAGGGATGGGGAAAAGGACGCGGAGGTTAGACAGGGGTTTCCAGCTTCACCTGCCGATACTTACAAATCAAATCAGCAATTTTGTGTGTGTGTGTGTGTGTGTGTGTGTGTGTGTGTCACTGGGGATTGAACCCAGGGACATTTTACCTCTGAGCTGCACCCCCAGCCCCTTTTTTAATTTTTGTTTTGAACAGGGTCTCACTAGGTTACTGAGAGTCTTGCTATGTTGATGAGGGTGTCCTGGAACCTGCGATCCTCCTGCCTCAGCCTCTCAAGGAGTGGGATTACAGGTATGTACCACCATGGCCAGCAGGAAAATAATATTTATTGAGAACTTACAATATACGAAGCACTAGGTTAGCCAGAAACTTTATATGTAATCATTATGTCATTTAATCCTCACAATAACCTTAGCCATAATTGCGACATTATGTTTTCGTGAATAATTTCATCAAGCACGGTAACATATAAACACGGAGTCACTCACACCCACTATCCAATCTATCAACACATCCGATGAGTTCAACCTTTAAAATATATTCAGTGCTCAATCATATCTCCTGTAACTGGTCTTTAGCATTGAGGATTTCCCAATCCTTGGAAAGATATTCTGTGCTGACTTCAGTTTTCTTAGTCATCTTTAAATATCACCCTATAGACAAGTCTGAAAAAGACTGGGTTCTCACACATCCTATTACTCATTTAGGTAACAAATATTTATTGTGCTAGGCAATGTGTTAAGGATTAGCTGTAATAGTGATCGATACAATCATGACCTGCGACTCTCCAGACAGCCTAGTAGAGAGACTGACCAGTAAAAAGAAAATGCTGCACGGGGGCTGTTAGGAGAGAGGAAATACAAGACGATGCCGGGATGCAAGGGAAAGGCGGTGGGCCCAGACCTGGAGGATCCAAAAAGGTGATTCCAGAAGTCACATCTGGCCGGGCGTGGTGGCGCACGCTTGTAATCCCAGTACTTTGGGAGGCGGAGACCGGAGGATCCGGGTTCGCAGCCAGCCTCAGCTCTCTCTCTCTCTCTCTCCCTGTCTCTCTCTCTCTACTTAGTGAGGCCCTCCGCAACTTCGTGAGACCCGGTTTCAAAATAAAGTATAAAAAAAATAGGGCCGGGGGTGTAGCACGGAGGTAGAACGCCCCTGCGTTCAATCCCCGCTACCGCAAAAAAAAAAAAAAAAAGTCACATCTGAGTTGAGAAGGAAAAGATGGGTAGGAATTACCATGGTGCAGGGGTTGATCAGGCATGGAGGGAAGAGCAGTGCTCCACGGACAGGTCACAGAGGGGCCAGAGGCTGAGAGGCTTCGAAAAGAGTCAGGCCGGTTTAAGAATGGAAAGACCCCTGTGGTGGTGCATGCCTGTAATCCCAGTACTTGGGAGGCTGAGACAGGAGGATCGCAGGTTTGAGGTCAGCCTCAGCAATTTACTGAGACCCTCAGCAACACAGCAAGTCCTTGTTTCAAAACAGAAATAAAAATAAATAAGTAAACAGGGCTGAGGGTAGAATAGAAATAGCTTAGAGGTAGAATCCCCTGGGTTGAATCCCCAGTACCAAACGAAAACAAAGACTGGACCTAGGGAGACTGGTTGAGGAACTGTTGCTTCTGTGAGACATTTAATTGAGACCTAAACTCTAGCATGAAAGTAGTCAGATTCAAAAGATATTTAGGACACTGAGTTAACCTCATCTGTGACTGACCAGAGAGAAGGAGACAGTGAGGAGAGACATGAATTAAGACCAACTAGATTTCCAGCATGAACATGACGTAGAAGGTTGAATATGGTGTATTTCTCAAGGCAACCATGCTATTTAGAAAAGCGAACTGTTGGAATCCAGGTCAACTGTATAAAAATACTTTTGTGCTAATATATATATATATATATATTTTTTTTTTTTTTGCGGTACCAGGAATTGAACCCAGGGGCATTCTACCTCTGGGCTACACCCCCAGCCCTATTTTTTATTCTTTATTTTGAAACAGGGTCTCCCTAAGTTGCGGAGGGCCTCACTAAGTAGCTGAGGCTGGCCGCGAACTCGGATCCTCTGGTCTCAGCCTTTCAAGTACTGGGATTACAAGTGCGCACCACCACACCCGGCTTCTGTGCAGATATTTTAAATATATTCCTTTTTTTCCCTACTTTTTTTCCAGAGAGTAAATGCTCTCTGGATTTGTAAACACAGAAATGTGACCTTATAAAATGGTGTGGGAGGAAGGAGGATAAACAAAAGACCTACTTAATCAGAGTAGCCATTAGTTGGCTGTTAAAAGAAGAGCCAAGTAATTTGGAATAATGAAAGCAAGACTAAGAATTAGCAGACCATTTAAAAATCAAACCATGTTTCTTCCAAGGGGGCTGCACTGCAAATTAAAACATAAATTAATCACTCTTGAGCATTTAAATGCTTGCACTGGAATTGCTATATTACCTACTAAAAGTTGCCATAGGGCAACGCTAATTGGAATAACCAATAAACCCCAAACTTTCACTGGCTTAATGAGAGAAGTCTATCTGTAATCCACATAGTGGTCCAAGACAAATGTTTCTAAGGGCAAGGAGTGAGTCTCTGCTCCACGCGGTCATTTCATGATCCCTCTGACAGAAACTCTTACATCTTCAACACATCCTTCACCTTGGGTACCAATGACCAGACAGCAGAAGGTGGCAGAGAAGGAGAATCCCATGTCACTACTTAGTCACATGACACATATCTGCAAGGGAGGCTGTACCCACAAAGGACAGGACTCAAATTCTGGTGAAGAGTTAGCAGTTTCTGTTATAGATGGTCATAATCTGAGGACAAGAGATACATCTTACTCATCTATAGAGCCTAACAGTATCTGGAAGAAAATAGGCATTCAAGTGCTCAGATATAATTCTGTTGAAGAAATAAATACTTCATGAAAACTTATTTCATAAGAGATCTATTTTATTGTATAAACGACTGCTTAAAATGACTGTGGAAAATAAAAATGCAGGGAAAAATGGAAGATTATTAAGATCTTGGTTTATAGAGGGTGCTCATTTTACCTTGGATTTTCCTTATTCACCAAGAAGATACCAAAAACATTAGGGTAGAAGAAACCATTCCAAACTTTTGATTCAATGAGAATTATTATTTTCTAAACTAATCCCAGTTAATATGTTACCTAAATGTTTTAAGTTTTCATGTTAGCTTCTATTTTCATAATTTTTATTAAAAACATGGTTATTATTTTAGATAATCTGAATACAGGGTGGGGGGACTCCAAATATGGCGGGGTTCTCCAAGAAACAACTTTGATATCTGTAATTTGTTTCTCTGAATAGAAACCTATAAACCAAGAGAAAGTTCATTTTATTGATTAGGATAATACTAGGTTATGCTAAAGTAACAAATAAACCCCTGAAATTTCAAGACCAACACAAGGAAGGTCTACCTCTTACTAGTGTAAGTCCAATCCTGTTCAGACAACCCTCTTCTATCTTGTAGATTTGCCAGCTAGAACACATGGTCTACCAAGTCGACGTGGCAAAGAAGAAAGAAACAGAGAGAGCCCATCGGCTCTAAACTACCTCAGCCCCTAAGTGACATGGATCACTTCTGCTCAGAGTTCACTGGCTGGTACTAGTCAAGCAGACCCAACCTGACTGCAGACCAGGCAGGAGATGTAGAGAAGTTCAAGGAGTGTCAGTGACTGCTGTCATAGCCACACCGAGACATAGTACAGACAGACCACGAATCCAGTTCTTAAGTATATTTCCTATTGTAAATTAAAAAATTGTATTCTGGCATACAAAATAGTTTCTTGTGAGTTTAATGGTACCAATAACTTTTGACAATCAAAATGATAAAATTACATTGCTGGGCTTGCCAACAAATCTTTTTACCCATGGTGACCTAGTAACCCTAGGTGATCTGAAACCCTATGGAAGTAGCCAGTTGATTCCTCTGAATCTCTCTTGTCTACATCATCCTAAGTAAGGAATCCATTCGTCCATCAGTCACCAAGTATTGACTGAGGACGTCTGTGTGTCAGATGTGGTGCCTGACGCTAAAGCCGCAGCAGTGGAGAAGATGCATTGGGTTCCAACTCTGATGGAACTTGGAGTCAAGTGAGGAGCACTGTTTTGTAAAATCACAGAAAGTCAGATTATTATCATCCAGACACATTTGAGAGATCGGAGGAGAGCAGACTGCCATCGGTATTAAACATGAGACTTCGCCAGTTTAGGGGCAGTTTCACTGGGTCAAGAGCAAGACCCAGAAGGATGAGTAAGGATTAGACAGGTGAAGTGGGAGGGCTCCAAATGTCCAGGCCCAGGGAACAGTCCAGGCTGTACTGGGAAGAACCGGAAACCTCAATATTAATTATGACTTTTGGTCTTGAAATCTGAAATCATGTTAATCATTCTTTTGGTTTCTCTGTACCTAATTGCTGTAGCAGATTTTAAATAGAATAAAAAGTGAACTGCCAGAATTTAAATAATTCGGTCTGACCCTAACCAATCAAGTTTGCAACAGACTGCAATTATTTAACAGTATCTTCAGATATTAGGTGCTGTGGTTTGGATATGGCTTATCCTCTCCAAAATCCAGGCTGACATTTAATCCCTACTGTAAGGCATGAAGAGGGTAGAAACGTAATCTGACTAGGTGTTTAGGGGTGGGGCCTTTGGGAGGTAATTAGGGTTAGACAAGGTTATGGGGTAGAGCACCTATGAGAGAAGACTGGTAGTTTTATAAGAAGAGAGAAAGAAACCACAGGAGACACACACACACACACACACACACACACACACACACACACACACGTTCTCTGTCTCTAGCCATGTGATGTTCTGAGTCACCACGGGGCTTTGCCAGCAAGAAGGCCATCACCAGCCACAGCCCCTTAACCCTGGACCAGAACTGTTACGCCAAGATAAACCTCTTCTCTTCATAACTTTCCCAGTCTGTGGAAATGTGTTATTAGCAACAGAAAACAGACAAAGACACTAAGGAAGGAGAAAAAAAAAAAACATGTGAATACAAATTTTCTCTGGAAGTACTAACCTATGTGTGTTTGTGATTAGTGAGTCATGAGTTATCTCATTGTATTTATATGAAGTGGTTTAAATCTAGTCAATGGATGCCTTAACTGCAGATATTATAGAATACATAAATGTCACACCTGGATGTCACATTAAAGATGAATTTAAAATTCACTAACAAACCCTAACTCATCTTCACCACAAAAGTAGGATTTCATCTTTCTCCTTCAAATACAATACAGTCCCCTTTTTAGATCATTTTAATATTTAAAAAATTAATATTTTAACTAAAGAGGAAAGATTAGCAAGCAGAGTTCTATCATAAAACGTTTTGGTTAGGTGAAATTATCACAGTTCATCTGTATAATGTAAGTGAGTAACGATTTGACCTCAAATTTCTATTTACTGAGGTACTAGGTATACTGTTATAACGTAAAAATAGTTTTTATCTGCTAGCTACTTCTCAGTAATGTTGTAAGGATACATTTTTTAAATCTATAAATTTTATAGTCCTAAAGGATATGGGGACTGAAGCCTTATTACGCTGCCGAGAAGCAGGAAGACGACAGCTGTATTATTTAATGGTTTAGCAACAAAACAATTTGGAGCAACAAAGACATATTTCTACGTCTCTTCATTATGGTCATAAAATGAATATATGTTTTACACATATTGAAACTAATATTTTACACTTATAATATGACTGCAGCTTAAAAACTGGTTTTGTCAGCTGAACACAGGAGTTACTATTTTCTTTCTTTTTTTTTTTGTGGTACTGGGGATTGAACCCAGGGGCGTTCTACCTCTGAGCTTCACCTCCGGCCCTATTTTTTATCCTTTATTTTGAAACCAGGTCTCACGAAGTTGCGGAGGGCCTCACTAAGTAGCTGAGGCTGGCCGCGAACCCGGATCCTCTGGTCTCCGCCTCCCAAGTACTGGGATTACAAGTGTGCGCCACCACGCCCGGCCAAGAGTTACTATTTTCAAGGAAAAGAAAAGAAATCCTCCCCAGCTCTAAAGGCCTAGAAAGTCATGACTTGTTTTCAGTTAGCAAACATTAACCAAAATAAAATAATCTCAGTAGAAAGGCTGGTGTTAACTCTCCCTTGCTTTGCCCTAAACCATCTTCAAGTAGAGTAGTCTAATAGCAGCCAGTATGAACCGAGCACGGCCATGTCAGGCACTGTGGGAAATGGATTACATCCACTACCACAGCGAATCCTCACAACAATCCCGTGTGGTGTGTACTGTTAAAATATCTCCTACATCACAAAGAAACTGAGATTTCAAGGGGTAGGAGGTACTTGTCCAAGTCACTCAAGTATTAGAGAGTCAGTACAGGAGCCCGGCATGGTGGTGCACAGCTATAATCCCAGTACTTGAGAGGCTGAGACAGGAGGATAGCAGGTTCAGGGACAGCCTCAGCAACTTAGCAAAACCCTCAGCAACTTAGTGAGACTCTGTTTCAAGATAAAAAAAAAAAAAACAAAAAACAAAAAGGGGCTGGGGGTGTAGCTCAGAGGTAGAATGCACCTGGGCTCAATCCCCAGCACCACTCACACACAAAACGAGGAAGCCAAACAGTCCATTTCCGGAGCCAGTGCTCCTGAAGTCCCCTCCATCCTGCAGGTCCTCTGTAAACAAATATTACTTATGCTCACGTTCAAACCATAGATCTCTGCTGCCTGGCAGTTGCTGACCACCTTCCCCAGCACTACCATTTGAATAGTGGTTCCATGAGAACCTCTATAGAGAAGAAAGGCTGGCTAAGACTCCGCAGCAGCTCCAGCCCAGTGGGGAAATATCCTCTTGGTTGGGACTACTAACCAAGGAGGAGGATGCCACATGGATAGTTAAAGGCCTATCTGACTCAAAGATCAAGAAGTGGGGCTTTTGCCAGGTGTGGTGGTGCAGGCCTATAATCCCAGCTGTTCTAAGCCAGCCCAGGCAACTTAGCAAGATCCTATTGCAAAAGAAAAATAAAAAGGGCTAGGGAATAGCTCAGGGGCAGAGCATTTGCCTAGCATGCACCAGGCCCTGGGTTCAATCCCCTGTGCTATAAACAATCAAAGTGGGGTTTGTAAATTTCCAGCCTTCTTTTCTTTTCTTTTCTTTTCTTTTCTTTTCTCTTTTCTTTTCTTTTAGTTTTACAATATTTCTTTTAGTTTTACAATATTTTTAATGGTTTATTCATTGTAGTTATTTTAAAAAAAATGGTGTTGTCTAGCCTTCTTTCCCAGAACAGATGCTAAAAAGAAAGAGCAAGAAAGATAACGTAAAAGTCTTGTTCTTCTGTAGTCTGAGTCTTAGAGACAAAGGACATATTAGGACATGTATTTGTAGTCAGGAAGTCTTGGGTTCAAACCCAGATCCCTGGCTCTTTGGTCTTGGGCAAGGAGTTAACTGTGAGTGTGCTTCTTCCTGCTCTTGTTCTCTTTCATTCTTTTTTTTTTTTTTTTTTTTTTTTGGTGCTGGAGATTAAACCCAGGGGCACTCTACCTCTGAGTTACACCCCCAGCCCTATTTTTTATTCTTTATTTTGAAACAGGGTCTCACTAAGTTGTGGAGGGCCTCACTAAGTAGCTGAGGCTGGCTGCGAACCTGCGATCCTCCTATCTCAGCCTCCCAAATACAGGGATTACAAGGGTGTGCCAACACGTCTGCCAAGTTGCTCACTGGCATGTTAAGTTGCTAAAGCTGGCCTTGAACCTATGATCTTCCTATCTCAGTCTCCCAAGTACTGGGATTACAGGAATGTGCCACTGTACTCAGCATGAGTGTGGTTCTTATACTATATAATGTGACTGTGGATACTAAATGAGACTCATTAGTCAATACAATACCAGGGTCCAGCTCTCTTTATGTCTAAAAGTAGTGGAACTAGAAAATCTTTAAAATTCTTCCCAGCTATAAAATCTTAGGAAGTTCTGCCTCATTTTCATAATCAAAAACTTTTTAAAAAGTGACCAAAATAAAAGAGAATTCTATTAGCCAGGTTGATGTCACCTCCGCCTTGCTTTTTCCTTAAACTGGTATACTAAAAAAGACAGGATCTGCCGGGCGTGGTGGCGCATGTTTGTAATCCCAGTACTTTGGGAGGCAGAGACAGGAGGATCCGGGTTCGTGGCCAGCCTCAGCTCTCTCTCTCTCTCTCTCTCTCTCTCTCTCTCTCTCCCTGTCTCTCTCTCTCTCTCTCTACTTAGTGAGGCCCTCTGCAACTTCGTGAGACCCGGTTTCAAAATAAAGTATAAAAAATAGGGCCGGGGGTGTAGTGCGGAGGTAGAACGCCCCTGTGTTCAATCCCCGGTACCGCAAAAAAAAAAAAAAATTCTTCCCAGCCATAAAATCTTAGGAAGTTCTGCCTCATTTTCATAATCAAAAACTTTTTAAAAAGTGACCAAAATAAAAGAGAATTCTATTAGCCAGGTTGATGTCACCTCTGCCTTGCTTTTTCCTTAAACTGGTATACTAAAAAAGATAGGATCTGCCTGGAAAGTGTTCAACCTAGGAAAAAGGAAGTTAGCAGCTTCTGAAAAGTAACCGCGGCTGGTTATTCACTTTATTCTAAAAGCCTGCTCTGTTGATAAAATCACACCACAGGGAAACTTCATCATGTTGGCCAAAAGCAATCCGAAATGGGGCCCTCGTTGTGCAGAATTCAGTTTCGTCGGGTTTTTGGTCTGGCTATTTTGGTCGCAAGACGGGAGACTATGGCACCTTGGTCATGTCCAGGGACGTTCGCTGTGAAGACACAAACAGGGATCTTATAGGAATCCTGGGTTAGAAATGGCTGGGCCCAAGCCGGGCGTGGTGCTGCACGCCTGTAATCCCAGTACTTGGGAGGCTGAGACAGGAGGATCACAGGTTCAAAGTCAGCCTCAACAACTTTGTGAGGCTCTCGGCAGTGTGGTGAGACCCTGTTTCCAAATAAATAAATAAATAAATAAATAAAATAGGCCGGGGGTGTAAGCTCAGAGGTAGAATGCCCCTGGGTTCAATCCCCAGTACCACAAAAAAAAAAAAGAAAGAAAGAAATGGTTGGGCCCGGCACTGAAGAGTCATCTCCTTGCTTCTTTTTCTCGCTCCTCATTAGTCCAACTCTCTCCCTTTACGAAAGCGCTCCCTCTGTTTGATGACAGTTTCTGCTCCCTGGGCCATCTGACCGGCAGATGGCTTTGACTTGCCAACCCCCCCACCACCATCCTCTACCTCCAGTGCTTTCAACCTTGACTCTATGTGTGCTTATGGACGCACATGGACTTTGCTGCAGGAAATGTACATAATTTTGCCAGATTCCTCAAGAGAGCAATGACTTCAAAAAGGAATACCAACCACTGCTCTTTTTTAAATTATTATTTATTTTTTTGACCCTAGAGCATGGGACCTGAATGAACTGGGATACATGAACCAAATCAACCAATCTATATATTGAATTATTTCGAAACATATATTCCTTCTTCAATTTTAGACAAAATAAAGAAATAAGAATTCAAATGTTTTCTTTTAAAAATAGGCTGCAGATGTAGCTCCATGGGAGAGTGCTTACTTAGCATGCATGAAGTCCTGGGTTCAATCTCCAACATTGCAAATAGTAATGGTTGAGCCTGGACTTGAACGTAGGCAATACACACAGTGCTGAAAACTGACCGAGTTAAGCTTTCTGCTCCAGCCACGGTTACTGTTATGCCCAGAGGCAACTTAGTGAGACCCTGTTTCAAAATAAAGAATAAAAAATAGGGCTGGGGGTGTAGCCCTGAAGTAGAATGCCCCTGGGTTCAATCCCTGGTACCACAAATATATATGCAAATACAGGCAAATATACGCAAATGCACACATTTGCAAATATATGCATATGTTTATGCATGCAAATATATTTTGCAAATATATGCACAAATATATATATTTATAAATATACATATTTGCTACAAGAATAGAAATAATATAGTTCACACATGTGCCTTCTGAAAAACAGAAACAATATCAACCAACAAATGAACAGAGAAGTTGAAGCAAAAAGATTGGAGGCAAATATTGAATCCATTAAAGGAGAGAATAAGAACAGTACGTGAAAGTGGCAGTGTATATTAAAAATAACAAGTGATAAAACAGGAGGTGGAGGAGGAAAAACAATAGATCGTTCAAGTATTTTGACTTCTTTATCTTCCATAATGTGGGTCAAGGGATGCAGTTTACAGCTCATGCTCTAAGTTATTGATGAATATGTGTTATCACTTAAAGGTATAAACGTAAACCTGTGCCTTGCAGAGCTAATTGCCTACCTGATGACCTTTTACCTTTCTAATAAAACTAACAGAACCCCAATTTGGTTCAAGGAGGCAAGGGTGCCCCGTTAAAATATTCACTGCTGGGGTAACAGCCAGAGGTGGCCATATGACATAGTTCTGGTCAGGGAGATGTCAAATTAGGGCTTCTAGGAAAGTTTTGCTTTCCCAATAAAGGCGCCCCTTTCCTTTATTCTCTTTATTTTTTCCTTCCAGTCTGGAATGCAGATGAGAGGTCGGAGGTGGGGCAACCATCATATGACCATAAGACAAGCAGGAACACAAAAGTCACAAGCCAAGGATAGCCCGTGGGAGGGTACCAAGGGCCAGGGCCACTGAGGACACTGTGCAGCTATGAAACCAGTCCAACTGCTGATCTCTGTTCTGTTCATTTCATGGGAAGAATAAACCCCTGTTTGGTTAAGCCATTGATGTTGGAGTTCTCTTCCATAAACATCAAACACCTAATAGAAAGACCACAAGAAAAACTAATAATAAGCCGGGCATGGTGATGCACGCTTGTAATCCCAGTACTTGGGAGGCTGAGACAGGAGGATTGTAGGTTCCCCGCTAGCCTCAGCTACTTAGGACCTCTGCAACTTAGTGAGACCCTGTTTCAAAATAAAGAATAAAAAATAGGGCTGGGGGTGTAGCTTGGAGATAGAATGCCCCTGGGTTCAATCCCCAGTACCGCAAAAAAAAAAAAAGAAAAGAAAAACTAATAATAGGAATATAACTAACCAAAACTTGAGTGATGAAGAGAGAAAAGGAAGATAAAGTTGTAAATATAAAGGTAACTGCTGGGGAGAAAATCTTTAAAAAGTGATTGTAAAGCTGGGCATGGTGGCGCGTGCCTGTAATCCCAGTACTTATAGGCTGAGACAGGAGGATCACAGGTTTGAGACAGTCTCAGCAACTCAGTGAGACCTTCAGCCACCTAGTGAAACCTTGTTTCAAAACAAAATAAATAAATAAGTTAATTAATTAATTAATTAATAAGGGCTGGGTGTGTGCCTCGGAGGTAAAAATGCCCCTGGGTTCAATCCATAACACACACACACACACACACACACACACACACACACAGTAATTGTAAATTTTCATATCAGCAGAAGAAAAACATAGGCAATGCAAACACTAAACACAGTGTGCAAACTAAGTATTAAAGGCAAAAAATTACATAAAATATGACAGAACTAAATCCAAATATATCTGTCATATATGTCAATAAACTGTCACCTAAAACCATCAAAAACCAAAACTCTAAGAATGATCACAAATTAAAGTCAAATTCCACGTTGAACATGAGAGATTAATTTGGAACAAAGCAACCCTGAAAATTGATACTGATTTTTTTTCAGAATTCAACTTCTGTGTTTAAAGCAATTATACTCACAATACTAATGAACTTTCATCTGGGAACTTGAAAAGTTGGGTTTAAAGTTCAATTTTGAAAAAGAAAAATAGAGATTTTTGTCTTTTGATATGGCAAAACGTAGCATCATGGGCCAGCACTCATTAGTATAACAATGATAATACTAACAGTTTACTGTCAGGGCTTGCCATGACTCAGGCATGGCCTTCGGTACTTCACACGCGTTCTCTTGTTGAATCCTCATGACCCCGTGAAGTTGCCAGTATTCTGCCCCCATTTTACAGAGGGCAAAATTAGGAGTTAGGAAGACTGTATCACTGTCCAGAGTCACACAGCAAGTAGGAGCTGGCTCAGGTCGGACCCATGACCTCCTTCTCCAGACAGAGCCAGTGCTCTGGCTTAACACACGGAACTGCTTCCCAGCAAGACAGACTTGTGACTCCATGAACTACAAGTCAGACAGGCGCTCATTTGATGGAAAGCACGGGAAAAGGGTTGTCCTTTAAGTGATGATGAAAGGATAGATTATCCAATCAAAATTAAATCTCTACCCTCATATGTTACATAAAGAGAGATTCCAAATGCATTCCCAGTTTAACATAACAAAACTATAGAAATAAGAAAAAATATACACATAGGTGAATATTTTTATAATCTTGGATTTCGAAGGGTCTTTATATAATCTGATATCAAACCCAAAGGCCATAAAAGGAAAAGGTAACAGCTTGGATCATGAGAAAATTAAAAACTTTTATTTGGCAAAAGTAACCATACGCAGGCTGGGGGTGTAGCTCAGTGGTAGAGCGCTTGCCTAGCATGTGCAAGGCCCTGGGTTTAATCCTCAGCACCACACACACACAAAAAGTAAGTAGCCATATGCAAACTTAAAAGAATAAAATGAAAAAGTATTTCCAACTTGTATAATAGAGGAGTAATATTTATAAAGGTTTATTACAATCAATAAGAAGATGACAAATACCCTAATAAAAAGGCTATGAAGAAGAAATTTTGAGAATACAAATAGCTAATATATCTAGGAAAAGATATTTTACCTGGCTAGCAATCCAGAAATGTACAATACATAACGACATTCCATTTTTCACCTACTAGACTAGCCAAAACTGCTTACAATGGCAAAATCTAGTGTTGAAGGGATAAGGTTAAGTCAGTCAGTCCACGAATCTGAGTGAGACTTTGGTACTATATATCGAAAAGCCAGAACAGGACAAGTATGCACACATGCAAATGGCTCAGCGATCACAATGTACGCAGCTGTCTTGCAGAAATACTAGCCAGTGTGCAAAAATACAAGGACAAGGATATTCATTGCAGCATTATATAATACCAAATTATCACAAACATCGGCAATAGAGTAGTGAATGGGAGGTTATATTCAGACTGAAAAGTCATAATAAAGCCATTGGAAAGGGTGAGGCAGAATTCAATATATTGACACAAAAAAAGGTTAAAGACACATTGGATTAAATGGAAAAGAAACCATGATATCAAACATTATTGTTCTATATATTCTACATTCTGGCGTGGTCTTTTTTATTATGTATGTGTGGGGGTGTGCTGGGGATTGAACCTGAGGGTGTTCTACCTCTGAGCTACACCGCCAGCCTTTTTTATTTTGGGTTTTTTTTTTTTTAAATAGGGTCTCGTTAGGTTGCTGAGAGTCTGCTACTTGCTGAGGTCATCTTCGAATCTGCGATCCTCCTATCTCAGCCTCCAGCTATTTTTTTCGAATCTGCGATCCTCCTATCTCAGCCTCCAGCTATTTTATTTTATTTATTTATTTATTTATTTTGCGGTACCAGGGATGGAACCCAGGGGCATTCTACCTCCGAGCTACACCCCCGGCCCTATTTTTCATTCTTTATTTTGAAACTGGGTCTCATGAAGTTGCGGAGGGCCTCACTAAGTAGCTGAGGCTGGCCACGAACCTGGATCCTCCGGTCTCCGCCTCCCAAGTACTGGGATTACAAGCGTGCGCCACCACTATTTTTTTTTAATTTGAAATTGTATGTGTGTGCTATGTGCTCAGGTATACACGCACACCCTCTCCCTTTCCCTCACCTGCTTCCCTGCTCCTTCCCTCCTCTTATACACACTTGCATAGCTGGTTATCCACATGACTGCGCTCTGGAAAGAGACATACCAAACCCTCAGTACTTACTTTGAGGAAGATTAGTGGAGGGAGAGAAGGAGGAAATTTCACACTTCACTTATTTCTGATTATTTGCTACCAGCATGTTTTTCTTTCATAATTAAAAAAATAGGTTGAGAAAGTAAACCAAAACCAATAAAAAAATTTAATTAGAAGGTTTTATCTAAGGAGTAGCACATCTTTGTTATCTCAGCTGTGGCCATATGTGGAAATTGTGACATTAGAAATAGTTGTTGAGTTTGTTCAGCTTTGATAGAACATTTTCATACCCAAATTAAATACATTTTTTTTTGTGGTACTGGGGATTGAACCCAGGGGCATTCTACCTTTGAGCTACACCCCCAGCCCTATTTTTTATTCTTTATTTTGAAACAGGGTCTCACTAAGTTGCAGAGGGCCTCACTAAGTAGCTGAGGCTGGCTGTGAACCCGAGATCCTCCTGTCTCAGCCTCCAAAGTACTGGGATTACGAGTGTGCGCCACCACGCCCGACATTATATACTATTTGAACAAAAATTTTCATAATACCTTACTTTATAATGCTGGGTATTTCCTGTTTCAGGAAGCATTTTCTTTTAGTAAGGCCACACACTCATATGCATGGAGTTTTGAAGCTATTGGTATTTTTAATGGCCTGGGCATGATGAAAGCTAATTGCTGTTTTCTTAACACTATAGTCATTTCACAAATAAGAGGTGATGTCAAAGTTACTATGAAAGTGTTCATTATTGCTTTATTCTGGGAGTTGACTGCTCTAGGGAGACTACATTTTCTGAAGGATTTTGAGGTATTTTAGAGATTTTGAGGATCCATCCCCTCCACCTCTCCAAATCTTCGTTAGCTTGCCCCTCCCATCGGCACTCTGCACTTCCTACTTTGACAGAACCTAGCCTGACTTTATTGGACTTGCGCAGTTCACGTATCTGCAATCAACATCCCCACTCCTACCCATTCACCAGAGACCGGACAGGAAGTCAATAAAAGTTTGTTGACAAGAATGAATACTTTAAGCTGGGTGTGGTGGCACACGCTTGTAATACCAGTACTTGGGAGGCTGAGACAGTAGGATCAGGTTCGAGGCCAGCCTCAGGTACTTAGTGAGGCCCTCTGCAGCTTAGTGAGACCCTGTTTCAAAATAAAGAATAAAAATAGGGCTGGGGGTGTAGTTTGGAGGTAGAACGCCCCTGGGTTCAATTCCCAGTACCTGCAAAAAAAAAAAAAAAAAAAAAAAAAAGAATGAATACTTGAAAGACATATGTGGAAAAAATATATAGGGATGTTTTACTTACAGTAGCTGGCTTACTACCTTAGAAAGAATAGGAGCTTAAATATTTAGTTCCAAATGAGCAAATCTATGGCTTGAAAAGTTATCTATAGAAAAATGTGCATTTATTCAGTAATTTCTGTTATTTAATGAAACTGAACAGCAAGTAATCTAGATAGCCAATCCCACACACCAAAAGGTCAATCTGGATTTAGGAGACAGCAGAGAATAGGTTTCCCACACTCTTGGGATAGTAGAAAACTTCTATTTGGACAGAAGATAACTAGTACTGATTGTAAACTAATTGGATGAACATAAAATTATCGGGAGAAAACATGAAAAAGTACAATATTGAGTTTTGCATTTCTCGTGCTGTTTCATGATTTCCTGCTAAATTACAATCATAGTTGAAAAGGTATATACATGTAAATATTTTAACTTTTTAAAAAACTCTAAATATTTATTAGGAATCATGGGAATGTAAAATGGTACAGCTAGCTCTAGAAGATGGTATGGCAGTTCTTAGAAAAACAAACATAAAATTATCATATTATGAGCAATCCCACTTGGAGGTATATGCCCAACAGAACTGAAAGCAGGGGCTTGAACAGATATTTGCACCATTTTCATATTTGCACCTTTCATAGTAACTGAAAGGTGGACACAACTCAAATATCCATAGAAAGCTGAATGCAGAAATAAAGTGTGGCATACGCATACAATGGAATATTATTCCACCTTGTGGACTGATTTTTGTTGTTGTTGTTGTGGTGGTGGTGGTGGTGGTTACTGGGGATTGAACCCATGGACTTTCTACCTCTGAGCTACACCCCAGCCATATTTTACTTTTATTTTGAAATAGGGTCTCACTAAGTTTCTAAGGCTGGCCTTGAACCTACAATCCTCCTATCTCAGCCTCCCAAGTACCAGGATTACAGGTGTGTTCCACCACACCCATCTGGAATGAAATTCTGATACGTGTTACAACATGGATGAAATTTGAAAACATTATGCTAAGTCAAACCAGGCAGACACTAGAGAAGAAATATTGCACGATTCCACTTATATGAAGCACCTAGCATGGTCAAATTCATAGGGACAGAGTTATTATTTAACAGGTACAGTGTTTCAGCTTGGGATGATGAAAAAGCTTTGGAGATGGATAATGGTGATGGCTTCACAAAAATGTGAATGTATTTAGTCCTGCTAAAGCACTAAGCAGTCTACTTAAAAACGGTTTAAGTGGTAAATTTTATTATATTATTAGGAAGCATTTCATCATTTTTTAAAACGTCTCTAGATTTTTAAACCTCCAATCTATTCAAGCAACACACACACACACACACACACACACACACACACACACAAAGAAAAAATGGGCAGGGAAAAAAAAAGACATCACTAAGTTTAAAGACAAACTCCCCAATCTACAGCCCACAAAACAGATGACAGATGGTCAGTGACTATGTACACAAAGAATTATTTTTTATGCCAAAGCAATGAGAAGAAAGTGAGCTGAAAAAAATCCCCTCCTTTCAACAAATATTTTCAGAAATCTTGTTTATAGGTAAAATATGATGCCTACCTTTACTTATGAGCCGCATTTTTACTAATGAAAACAGGGTAACAGTGTAAAGCATTAAGAAATAACTCTTATCGGGCTGGAACCACACCAGTGTGAAAGCACATGATCATAAACCACTAAATACCGGGCAAAGAACAAAACACTGTGCACAGAAGACGCTGCAGGCACACTGGAAAACACCCCACGCCAGGGCCCGGCGGCCAGAGCCCATGCGCACGCCAGCAACACTCATGGCAGGCATTATTTTTTTCAGAGAGTCCCAGGGTAAAAGGTAATGGCTTTAAGTAAGTAAATCCGACTGTGTAAATCCGATTGTTTTTATTCTTCAGTGTTATCAGGAGAAGACAGGAAACAGGTGTGGACAAGTCAACTGGAGAATGAGGAGGCTCTTGGCAGTGGAGTGTCATGTTCCAATGATCTCTTTTTTTTTTTTTGTGGTACTGGGGATTGAACGCAGGGGCGTTCTACCTCCGCGCTACAACCCCAGCCCTATTTTTTATACTTTATTTTGAAACCGGGTCTCATGAAGTTGCGGAGGGCCTAAGTAGAGAGAGAGAGAGAGAGAGAGAGAGAGAGACAGACAGGGAGGGAGAGAGAGAGACAGGGAGGGAGAGAGGGAGAGAGAGAGAGAGAGCTGAGGCTGGCAGCGAACCCGGATCCTCCGGTCTCTGCCT